>JAMKCH010023927.1:0-174499 GCA_023653785.1 Ophioderma brevispina
TGACAATGTGTTTTGCATTTTTTTCAGTGTCAGTTTGCTAAAATGAATTAATGATTCAAACTCTCACAATCACACACTTGGTAGTTGATTTAAACTGGAACTTGGAAATTAGTTTGCAGATTTGTTTTGTGATAAACATTTAAAATTAAATGTCTTCTTGATAAATGTTTGAATGTGACTAAGGCTGGGAAATGAAACACTTGAAATTTAAAAAAAAAATATAGCAAAATACAGCACACACACGACATGTGCACATCACTAAGAATGCTGTATTCAAACTGGCATTTCATCAACTGCTGATTCTGAAAGTTAGTCCAAAGATCGTTTTATTACTTTATATTGATGGAAAGAATGTTACATATATTTTAAAAGAGATGTAAGGATATTTCCAGAAAATGGCCTCCATTTTTTTAACTGGTCTGGGTTTTTGCATATTTTAGCTGAAAAAGGCGAATACACCAATCTTCTGTGGGACGCCAAAGTTGGACCTTAGGATTTTCACATTAGCAAGGTCATGAGACCTGACAGAGCACCTATAGCCATGTTCACACGGTCACAAAACTCCAAAGGTTTGAAACTCCAGAGGTGAAAATTAAATCCAATTATTTTACTTCACTCCAAATTGTGTCCACACGATGGCTAAAACTCTGAAATCATCCCCCTGACCATTCTCCTCCGCTTCTCATATCGGAGTGTAGACCGGAAGTCACCATACCGGAAGCCGTGTACTTTCGCGTGTGATGTTCAAACATAGGAATTTGTCAAAAAGATGACCTTGCGAGGTCACCTCCGCTCACTATCCCCCAAAGCTGTCCACACGCCAAAACACTCCAAAACACTCCGGAGTGTTATTGGAGTTTGAGTTTCACCCCAAGTTTTTTAGGGAGATAAAACCGCGCTAGACCCTCGATAACACTCCAGACTTTAAGCCTCCGAATGCGTCCACACGGCCAAAAACCCTGATCAACACTCCAGAGTTTTGAAACTCTGGAGTTTCAGCCTCTGTATGGACACGACTTAAGGCAAGCATCATGAACACATTGAGAGAAAATTATAAAATCTTGTGTATTTATAATGAAGTTGAGGACAATCCCTTTAACTGGAACCACGTTCGACTTGGTACTTTTTCACTTCAGTTTTAAATAACCCAACAAATTGCATTTTAACAGCCTACTTTCAAATTAACAAAAAATTGTAATGCGACGTTAAAGTTGCGGCTATATAACAAACACAAACACATGCCGCCTTATATTTTGAATGAGTAAAGTAGTGAGACAGGTGAAGACTTGAAGAGGAAGGAGGACTCCTTACAACAAATTACCATTTAGGTCATAATCACATGCCTGGCTGGGCTCAAAAGCAATATAAACCAGGAATCTGTCACTTCAACAACTACATTCAAAACACTATCACTGAAGTGAAAAATCTGTAATCATTTGTTCTCTATTATGCAAAGTTCCTTTTGTATATTTTTGGTGGTTTGCGAGGTAATAAATGAAGCCAGCTCAATTGCCCATTGTCAAAATATACCTAGCCGTCCTAATTATGACTATGCCTGGACAGGTTTTGACTCATAACAGCTAATGTCTACACAACCCGTGTATACCTCCCCTCGTGCGTTTAGAGACAATAGATAAAATTCATGTAATAATACATGCACACATGTGCATGTATACACCACATTCACACACACACACATACAAAAATCGACAGTTGTTGTGGGTTTTACTACAGTCTCTGAGTCAACCTTTTTGTCTACTTTTATTTCTTAACTTAAAACACTCTTTCGTTACTATATATTCATTTTTTCCTCTTAAATAGAACACTTTTTAAGACATTTTAAAAATTTTTTCATTAAAAAATTTTTTTTTTACTACACTAATTTTTCTTAGCTCCTCTTGATTCACACAGCCTATAAATTACTAAACTCGAAAAATCCTCTTGTCCTACTCTTTTACAGAATAAACCTCCATACTAGATTACAGTTTATTCTGTTATAGGGCAAATAGTAATGTAGTAACTCTAGTACAAAAACCAACAACATCCACAAGAATCAACTCTCAACGTCCAAATAACCCACAATGTTTTCCTTTTCCACGTACAACCACCCCACAATTCACTCAGTAAGTAGGCCGTACACACTACATGCATGCACATAGAGTTTGTTATTGTATTATCATTATAGGTCCATATAGACAGATATCCCAGTCACTGTAACATGCCATCTACTACATGATTGTTAGAATTCACATTTTTTTTTGCAGCTCTCACTTGTTCTTCAAACTTTTTACATCTCCATATACATTTTTAATAAATAAAATCTCACTATAACAACTCTGTCCTGTTTTTCAACCAAAGTTGCAGTCCATTATAGGTTCTGTGAACTTCCTTCAAACATCTATGGCTTTGCCGATGCCATCCCTACCTAAAGTCCCTCACTCTGAAACTGTGCAATGATATTAAAACCTTAAGATGGAATTTGCAGAAGGATGTTAGAAGAAACGTTAACCATGTTAAAATGGTCAGGCAACAGCAGCAAATGCCACACAACTAACCCTGACGCACCTATATAGTCTCAAGGCATGTGGTTCCACTTTCAGGGATAACCTCTTAAAGTTAGATCTTTCCTATACCCCAAAGCATAAATTACTAATACAAGATAAAAATCTACCACATGATTGCAATCATGCCTCTGGTTTATCTAAACCCCCCTGACTTGTAACCTGATTCCCAATGCTTCTTTTGATGTGGCATGTCACTGATTTCACCTTTCATTCTTATCCAGCCACTGGCAACAAAATTGAAAGTTACACCAGTGACTGATTCACCTGAGGCGGTAGCCTCACACTGGATGAATGTGAACCCTTATCAAATACTTAAAATCCGTTCAGTAGATAAGAAGTCAATAACCGCAGAGGAACATGAACTACACACATCTATCCCGGGATGCTTAGATTTTGATTACTGCAGTTAGTGATTCCATGTGTGAAGCACTGTTACATGCACCTTAAATTTCATAGTTTTTGAAAAGAATCATAACAAAATTGAAAATGTGGGTGTTTTTGTTTTCGGTTCTTTAATTTATAGTTTTTATTTTTGTTGCACTTATGTTTTGTTTTGGGCTCGATGATACAACAGTCCTTTTTTTTTGTACAGTCAGGCCAGGGTTTCCTTTGAAGCCTGCGTTCTGTATCCTGTAAACTATAGTACTACCTGTCCCTGGTCCGTTGTCGGCGGCTAAACCTTCACCCCCATTGGGTTTTTTAACCTACCCTACCCCTACCTACCCTCTCTCTACATAGAACTGTAGATTGTTGATGTTTGCTTAACACAGTAAGGCAACTTGTTTTGACTGTGCTGCATGTTGACATCAATTAAATGACCAATAGTTAGGAATGTTCCACTGAAGGCCTTCAACTGCGCCCGGTGCTCCCAATGTCTAGTGGAACATTGCAATAAAAAATAAATTGTCACGGTGAAGGACATAGGGGAAGAAGAGAGGGAAATAGAGGGCAAAATGGGATATCGGCATATATGTAAACGGAAGAGCATGCATGGCATTGTTAGGTGATGGCTTTCTAACTAGGATCAGATGGTTTGGTAGCAGGACCATAACCCTGGCATGTAAATAAGGGTTTATTACTTATTTTGAAATCTATAGATCTAAGTCCCGCAGTAATTGTTTGAACTTAGTCCCACCCATGGCACTCCCTACCGTTTGCCAAATACGCTGCGTTCTGAATCCCCATGCTCAAACGCCTCCTTCTGTAAGGAAAAAAAAATCTTCCCAGCAGAATACACTGTCATTAAGCTAATTACTATCATTAGCTGCCAGCCATTCTTCATCATGTTTAGGGCAAGACATGAAGTTGGATGTGCCAGAATCGGAGATAAGTGGGTGGATCAAGAATTTTAAATCAACATACTTGCATGCAGCCACAGTGACAACAATTTGTAACTGTATGGTACTGCTTATTGAACAACACCTTTTTTGGTGAGTTTTTTAATGTCGTGGCCTTCATTTTCTTCACTCGTTTGCTTCAACATTAGCACAGTTATTGGAGGTTACTGTATGGCCTTCTGAAGGTAGTGCGGGATGAAATTTTGAGCCTAGCTAAATAGAAAATATGACGGACCAATGAAATTGAGTATCAGCATGCTGGGGCCACAGCTTCTGATCGCCGTAAGACAGTCCAGGTCAGAAATGAATCAAGTTCCTCTAAGTTTGGCAAATTGCGTTGTTTTGAAGAGATGGCCAAGCAAATTGGGGGCATTACTTCCAGCAAGAAACCATACAAATCCAAAGCCTCCCATTCCAGAGTCATGGTGATAATGGGGGGATAGCTCCATTTTATGAGATAGCCTGTTTAAATATAATGTAACACTGTTTCTCTTTAAAGAGGTAGTGCCCAGTCAAAACAATGATCAAGGAGTGTGGAATGCCTAAGGGAAGCATAAAAACTATCTGAGAAAAGAGGAAAAATAAAGAAAAAAGAATAAATATATTACATGGTTTTATAGTAAATCTCGAAACCAAAAGAAAACGGCGAAAGCTGCCAACCCCTGTACACAACCCACACACTGATATACTTGTAAGGCAACATTAAAAACTTAATTCCAATGCATTTACGTTCAGGTGGTCATCCACCTTTATGTGTCACTTGTACCACACAATGGGTATGCCAACAAGCATCACATTCAATCCATACATTCACTCAACACTTCTTCTATTATTGTAAACACCAAACTTTTGAACTTGAAATTTGATCAGGATATCATTCCACTGTTTTGTGCATCGGAACCTATGCTAATTCTGGGGTTTGTGTGGCGGTCGCGGTGCAATGCCTTCTATTTGGGAAAAGCTGATTAGGTTAAAATAGTACAGGTCTGTATGTCAATGGTTTGTGACGAATGATTCCAATCAATTCCTCATTCTTAAATGGATAGGATGTTTTGTGACCAGATTGTATGGGTAACATGAGAATAGGTAGCAAATGACATGGCAAATACCATCCAAAAATCATTATCTCTTACTTCTAAGCTTATCCACAAATCATAGCGGAATGCGTGTGGTGGGGTCAGGATTATTCAAATTGAGTAAGCTTGATCTGGGGCCGCATGTATCCACGATACAGACGCTCTCGCTCCTAACATGGCCCGCTCTTTGGGGGGGGGCCCTGGGGCCGATTGGGAACAGCCAGGGTTTCACCTTACTCTATTTGACCATGACTGTGATTTACATGTTTACAATTGTGACTCTCTGTACACGGGGGCCGACGATTCTTAAATACACTCCGAAGGATGGGATGCCTTCATGAATTCATTTGCCCATTCCAAGTGAACCATGGAGGAGAGCAGTATTCTGTATTTATTCAATTAGCTCGTATAAAGAGTAATACAGAATTGAGCACCAAAATAAATCCCAGCAAGTGACCCACGGTATTCGAAACCGGGATGTTTTGGTACATTTGCCGCACAGGCAAATACCCACCCGATGCCAATGCTCCCCACATTCCATATACTTCCCCACCTCGCTATAGCAACACCACAGAGGATTAAATTTCGTTTTAAATTCTAGCAAATTATTACACAAATGAACTTGATAAAATTTTATTGATTACGGTCAAGGTAAATGGGTGGAAATAGTTTATTAAATGCCATGAAAAACAAAATCATTTTCTTCACCAGGATGGAACTCAGACTTTGGGGTGGGGTCAATGGTACGACAAATGCACCATCGTATTGTAAAACTTAGGTGCACTACTGAAAGTAAATCTTTTTGGTAAATTCTCTTTTACATTCTAGCAATTATTTACACAAATGAAACTGATTAAAATTTTATTTAATTACTGTCAAGGTAAATGGGTGGACATAGTTTATTATAAATTTCCTAGTGAAACAACAATCATTGTTCTTCACAAGGATGTTGTTACAACTCAGAACCTTGGGGTGGGGTCAATGGTACGACAAAATGCAACATCGTATTGTAAAACTTAGGTGCACTACTGAACTTATATATATTTTTTGAAGTATGCACTATTCACATAACACGTTTTGAACATTCCAAAGCTTTGAGTAGGCCTGTGGATATCAGGCTAAAAAAGAACGATAACCTTTACACATAGCAATGTGTGCTAAGCCAAGAAGTACAAAATGTACAAAGGGATTACGGTTTCATGTCATAATTTATGGTTTGAATAAATACTTGGAAATAGTTCAAATCTGTTGACTCATACCCAATTTATCAAAATATTTACTAAGTGTTGCATCTTTGCTTTGTTGTAGCATGATATATTTTAACCAAGATCTTATATTACCACATTCCTATAAACCCAAATGTGCCAAATGTGAGAGCTGAGAATTTGAATCAAATAGATCATGGACACACATGACCTAACAACTTTCTTTGATGAACTTTCTTTCTTTGCTTCCTCAATGACTGCTTACTCTTTGTGGTTTCTGAAATACCTGGGTCCATGCTTGAGGGCTCACTACCATTAGCATTACTAGAAATATGGGAAGCAGAAACCAGTATTCTCATGTGGCTCTTGGGCCTGAAGCAATACATTTCAAGCAATCATTCCTTTGCATCATTCTAAAGATTACAAAAATAACCGGATTGATCACTAAATTTTAAGTTAGAGTACCCAGATTTCCAAATTAAAAAATCAGCTCTTTATTTTAAAAAAAAATATTTGAGGAGGATAAACTATAAACTTATTATAAACCTTTAATATTTGTTTTTGTGATATTTCAAAGCAGCCTAACACTGGTAGGATTATTTAGGCAGCATTTATCTTAGTTTAGCTAAACCATCACCCCATTGGGTTTCTAGGTAAATCTGGTGAGGAGGGTAGCTAGTTACTCTGGTAAAACTAAAAGAAGATCTACCTACAAGGGCGTCGGCTCTGGAGAGCCGACGGCAGCATCCAGGCCATTGATGTCAGGGAGGGCTTCCGGTCAATTATCTTTGCTCCAATAAATCCTTATACAGCAGTACTGCTGTGAATGTGAGGTGAATCCGGCCACCCCCATTGACAGGACAAACCCAGATTTTTAAACTTTGATTTTACGACTACTGCTACTACTACTCTGTACTAAAATGATTTACCTATAACACTATGAATATAAACTATACAGGTTCAACTATTAACATATCACCTTGTGATCAATGTGCACCCTGTCAGGAACTACTGTGTTGTGTCCTTGGGCGTGAGGCACTTTAACCTCACATGACTCTACCCGCCAATTAGAAGTACAAATGAGAGCCCCACACACAGTGGCGTAACGGCGGGGGCATGTTGCCCCCCCCCCCCCCCCCCCCCCGACGACTTTGGCCGGGAAAAAAATGCAAAAATCATGCTAAATCAGCCGTTTTTTAGCCCTTGACCGTGAAAATTGGCCCTTTGACACCCTACTGAGGTGAATTTTCCCAAGACTGGGAAATTTGGCCCCTCAGAGTGGGCAGAGCCCCGGTCGCCACTTGCCCACATCCCACTATTCCAGGTAGTCCTGGCCCCTGCTAGGAAAAGAGCACGCCCCGTCAGTTAGACAGTTTCCAGATGTTTAGTACAAATCTTAACCTTCTTAGGGACACTGCAAATTTCGTCTCCATCATTTCAATCCAAATTGTGTATAAACATAATGTGCATTTTGACTTTTCCCTTGATTATCAATCAAGTCAATGACATCATATTTCAGGAAGTGAGTTTTATTCATTTGAACATCATGTAACTTCCGGACACTTCATTGGATAAAGAAGCTTCAAGCCAATTGACAAATTACTTAGGCCAAGTAAATTATACTATAAAGACATGTAGCAGCACCATTTAAGGGCTATGATTCACCTAATTAGTCCTATGGCATTGTTAAAATAATGAACAAGAGGAAGTAATAGCTTGTCAAAGTTAAGGGCTCTTACTTGTGACTACAATAGCTTATTGTGTAACTCATGCCATGACCAATTACAATGTGGAACTTTGCTTAATTCAATAACATTATAACTTAAGCACACTCTTAAAAATGATCATTAAAAAGCTGGGACTCACAGCAGTTAAGAAGATTTTTTTACAGTTATTTAGTAAAAAAATAGTGAGCCCTCTAGATTTTTCAAAATTGATATTTTTGTATGGTTATAAAGCTTTTATATACATAAGCCCTCACCTGAAATTACTAAGCCCAAAAGTTTTTAATCTCCTCAGCAGCAAATTCTAAACTGGTCACAGGATTTTAGCTGATTGTATACCAAAATGGCATGCAAAATTTACAATAATACGGTACAAACAATTTGATATTCTAAGAAATCTGCCTGACGTTCATCTTTAATTTTGCTTTGCTGTTTTATCTCAAACTAGTGTTTCTATACTCCCAAGATGGTTTCCTACAAGAGAAGGTATAGTGTTCTTCCCACAATGCATTTCTTAAATACAATTTTGACACTGGTGTCACATGAGTTTAAAGTGACAAAAAAGTTTAAATTGCAAGAACGAAATGTCAGATTGGATGTATTCTGCAAAAAAGCAAAAAATGGTGTGGAAGAATTGCATGTTGGAAGAACACTCACCTCTCTTGTTTCCTCCTATGTGATCTTAAGCCAATATTAGCACATTTTAAAGAACTTCAAAATTCATCGTAAATCTACTTACTCGGTGAAATTCAATATTGTGTGAGTTCTCATCATTAATACAATATGCTGAAGTTATCATGCCAAAATAAGATGAGGCTTTGCAACTTCCCAGCTCTTGAAATCCCACACCTGCCACTATTGTGTAGGAATTGATCAAGATTAACAATTCCAAACAAGCAACCCATATGCATTAGATGGGCCTCTGCCGTCGCAGTTTGCAAACAGCAGGCAACTTTTCCTGGGCCAATTTAGGTTTTCACATTTGGAAGATCAACATTTTACACAAACGACAGACAGAAACGCAACCAACATTCAAGCAATATTATGGTATTTTGTAGATGACACAAAACTTACATTCACATGTATTGCTGGCACAAAAGGTCATTTTTTCATAGCAAATTTTTGCAGTTGAGCAGTTTAGCATAAAATAATCAATTTTAGAGGAGAATGTTGCACAATGAGCAAACCCACATTTGTGTGGCTAATAATAAATTTAGCCACATTAATAAGTTAATGTGACTCGTATTAAAAATGCCTTTTGTAATAGTTCACAAATCCAAAAACATTTCATTTGTCCAGTTCTACCAAGAAGGTTCTATATAGATCGCGAGGCAAAACGTTAAGATATAATCTTTAGAAATTCCACCGTATCGCAGTTATTGACGACCACAAAGAAAACCTAGAGTACCAACAATAGAAAGCAACATGGCTGCCTCCGTTCTGCCAACATAACTGTGGGTGCGCTTCATTTGCATCACACATAATACGGTAGTGTTGGTAGTTTAGTGATACAATTAATGTATGTGTTCGAGGTGACCAGGTTGTTTTTGGTTTGTTGTAAAAAAATAGTGTGAGTGGTACCTGGCTCATTGTTGCTCCAGTAGCTGTTTTTAAATAATGCAATGCTGTGTTCGCTTTGGCTTTAGGTGATAAGTAATGTATCATTGATTGCGGTTATTTTAAATCTAAGAAGAGCAATGGATATTTGTGTAAATTTCTAGTCGTTGATGTGGCCATGGGTAGGACAAAATTTAACCACCCAAGCACCCCCAACTTCCAACAATGATATTTTGGCGGATTGTTTGTAAGAATTGACACATTATGTGATGTATACAAGCAACACCACACTGAATTATTCCGGCAATATTCAAACTGTCAGCGCCCCCCCGCACGACGACTGGTTTTGAATGCGTTTCACTCCCTTTTGATTTTTACACCACTATATTGGCTGGGTTGGAACGCGACAGTTTAAATCTTCATTTGGTGTTCAGATAATTCCATTTGACAGGGTGAGAGATTCGCTAATTTAACAGATCCGGTCAACGTTGTTAAACCATGAAACCATTCGCTCCCCTAAAGACAGGGTAAAAATATCTAAGCGTGTGTGATCTCATGCGTGATACTCGTTTTTGTTGGCTGAGCAACCACCAGGAAAATAAGGATTAAAAAATCAGAACGTATCCTGAAAATCTACAATCTTACATCTTAGAAAGAGACCTGTGATCAGAGAGATATTAACCTTTCAGTGAATCTGACAGAATACAGGCTGTAATTACAAGAGGTAGTTAGAAGCATACAAAATTCTTTTCCCAATATTTCTTCCTGTAATCCTTCAAAAATATAATTATTTTCATTTGCCTCTCCAAATTGGACCTGAATTTGAATTTAATGGTCAAAAAAAAGGTTACACTCCAC
Source organism: Ophioderma brevispina (assembly GCA_023653785.1). NCBI lineage: Eukaryota > Metazoa > Echinodermata > Ophiuroidea > Amphilepidida > Ophiodermatidae > Ophioderma > Ophioderma brevispina. The sequence continues at coordinate 10,322 of JAMKCH010023927.1, forward strand.
AGGAATAAGATTATTTGTAAAGGTAGCGCTTATGTAATGTGTTATATAATGCAGTAACATTACATAAGTAGATAATCATATGAAATTGCTTCTATTTTATTTACCTTGCCCAGTAATCTCACATGCATGTCTAAAATTTCCTTTAGTATTTGGGGAAACAAACTTCTCCATCAAATATATGTAACCCACAAAGGGGGCATCTTTTCCCTCAATAAAAGTGGTGATTTTAATATTATCTAAAAAGACTATAGTGGAAAGCTTTAGAGCATAGACAGGTCCCATTTTTTCCTAGGGTCTTTGTTTGGAATGACACTTTGTTAAAGTTGGCCTTCTAATTCGATGTAAAATACAAATCACAAATTTTTATATCCATAATTTTACCAAAACATCTAAATAATATACTCCTGTCTGCTTAATTAGTAATCTGGAAAGAAACTTATCCATCAAATAAATGTAACCTGTAAAAGGGGCATTTGTTGAGATTTTAATATTATCTGAAAAGACTAAAAAGCTTTTGATCATAGACATGTTTTTTTTTTCAAGAGTCTATCTTTAGAATAACTAATTTTACCAATATCTCTTTCTATATATTATGTTATATCATGATTGTAGTGATTTGAGCCATGTGATAGTTTTTAATAACACATGGCTTGAAAATAAAACCGGTGATATCATGATGTAAAACAAATATTGAATGCCTAAATTCGTGGAATAGTATTTGGTCAAATTTTGACTGTTCCATTTCACTCGGCTTCGCCTCGTGAAATAGAAAAGTCAAAATTTACCTCATGATATATTATTTTTACTATCACACTCTTGGGCATTCAATATTAGTACATTATTACACCTCATGAATATTCATGGACATAATCATGCTATTTCATTGGCTGATTCTGATTACAAGTGCTATTTCCCTAGGGGAATAGTTTGAACTATTTCCCTACAACCTCGTCCCCAGAGTCACAGTGTAATAAAACAAATACTACACGGTTTATATCTGGAAGTAGAGCACATTATTTTCCCTAGGTACTGGCTAAGGGCTATCACCCTCACCCAGCGGGTTTGGGGTGACCTTTCAGCTCATTAACATATGAACGTTCACATACTGCATCTATGTAAGTTTGGTTGCAAATGGATGTATTAAAGTTTTCGACTGAAATCAAAACTTTAACATCCAGAGAGACAGGCTGGGAATAATACATTAGCATACCAAGTATGGACTTGATTCATGTTTACACTAATAAGTTATACTAAATGTAAATTTGACATACACCCACACTGATTGATGGACAGGCACACAAACATGGAACTGTGAGGTCTTTCCAATTAAAACTGTTTAATGTAAAATGGGTCTTCCTATTAATCTGTAATATTTGTAATCAAAACTTCACATATAATTGAATCCTGCAAAAGTGATATAGTCATGCGACATGATTAAGAACATCACTTAACTAGAAGATATGGCATCATGTCTTGATTTATATTTATGTTATGTCTAAATCAAATACTTATACAAAATGCAATGCTTACAGAGTAACTTTGTATCTCAAGACACAGGGTACTAGCACTTTTTTTAAAACCCATCACAATTTTTTTCTACATTCTGATCTAATTATGGAGAAGATTACACCTGTTTATTATTTAAGTAAATGTATCCTTGTGTAATATAAAAATACTCATGATCCTGTGTCCACGATAGAATCATGACCAGAGTGGCTTAAGTCTGATCACTGAGCGGAATACACAGATTTTGGTTAAAAAATCAGGACGCTTCCTGAGCTCAGGTCGCCGGCACAAGTACAGGTCGTCTCTGCACCTAATGCTGAGTGTTATGTGCCGATTGACCTGGTTTCCCTATGCTTAAATTAAGAGAAGATATCGGTAGCTTCCCACAATGCATTACTTCCATTGGAAGTTTTTGTACAGGTAGTCATGTGAATCGTTAGAGATGAAACACTCTTAAAATGTAAGTTTGTGATCAGTACTGTTAATTTAGCCATGTTTTATCACTAACAATTCACATCAGTACCTGTACAAAAACCTCCATAAGAAGCAATGCATTGTGGGAAGCTACTGAAATCTTCTCTTGCTTAAATTTATGGAAGAAAGTGCATGCATTTATATTGCACCTAGTCATGGACCCTTCTAGAGAAGTACTTAATATAACTCAGAACAAGTTTACAGGGCAAATTTGTAAGCCAAGTTTAGTAACCATTTGATTTTGATCGGCTGTCACATTACACTATGTAGGTGTGGGAAAGCAAATGACAAAATGGCTGTCACACATTGAGCTGTCACTTTATACTTTTTTGTCATTAGTTAGGCCTACGTTCACACAAGGACTTTGTCTCTAAATTGTTTCAAGCAGATGATTTACCATTTGATGTTAAAGTTATTTGGAAATCATATAAATGTTAATCAGTGGTAAGAAGGTCATGCAGGCTTTAAATGCACACCATGCTTTTTAAATACTAGTATCTGCTGGTTTCCTTTCTTTAATCATTTCTCATGATAGGATAGTGTACAGTGGCATGCCCTAGATGGCACATACTACAGGTGCAGGACTACCTGGGGCGCGGCTGGCTACAAGTAGCCCTAAGTAGGCCAATGCATGTTTAGGGCTGGGGTTCAAGCTACCCCTCGGCATGATTAGCGTAAACCAGCATATCTGGAAATGAAATGCATGTCTACAGTACTCTGTAAAGTGATGTGCCCCATAACGTCCTGAAGGAAAAGAGAGACTGAACCACCCTCAAACAGACTATCCTTCTGCTGCCCCTCCTCAATTGCAACTATCATTTCAATCATGAAAATGCTGAAAAGGTATGTCCTACACCTCAATTAATGATGCCAAAGCTGTGCTCTCCTTAAATAAAAAAAAATGTATGTCTACACCACTGGCAACATTAGCTCCATTATGATATTTTAGACCACTTTGATTGATGTAGTATTAATCTGCAATTAATCAGTGTAATGCAAATTATCCATTGATACATAATGCATGAACAGTTACCTTTATTTTCAGCCGAAAATAGTTTGCCCATGCTTAACCTTGAGGCTAACTTTCCTATTTGAACATTACCAGTTGACAGAAGTCATCTTTCACTGTTTTATCATGCTATATAGGCTAAAGGGCAAATATGCAAGAGCATGCTGAAATCATGCACTTACATTTTCCCCTATTCTGATTATTGCATTAGTTGTCACTGATTTAAAATATGATTGATGGGTACAAGGAGTTAACTTCAACACAGAAGGGAACATTTGACATGGAAAGGAACCGATTGCTCAGTGGAATGATTAAATGTACATATATGTTCTCATTAAAAACATGTCTGAGTAATGTTCAGTCACTGGCTTTAACCTTAATTCTAATACACAAAGGACAAACAAAGGAAATCATGTGTTTATCTTAACATGATCTTTTAAATTGTCATAATGTAAGTCTTGTGAAATGACTCTTAAAATGTTCCCCAAGACCCCTAATTGGTATTTCTATTTTAATGCCAAAGTGAACTGTGATGCTGCAGATGCTGTATATAACATGTTGAATCAAGCAGGATTTTTATAAGTAGTAGCATCTGCAAATATCTGCATACACAGCCATATTCTTACTCATTGTGTACAGCCATTTCACATGTACCCTCAGCTGTATTTCAAAGGTACACTAGGGCCTACTAAGCCATTATTAAAGAGACACTGGCACATTTGAAAAATAGTGCGCCCTCAAGATTTTTCAAAATCAATATTTTTGCATGGTTGTAAAGCCTTTATATACATTAGCCCTCATCTGCAAACATCCACATACACAGTCCATATTCTTACTCATTGAGTAGAGCTAGTTCACATGTACTCTTAGCTCTATTTCAAGGGTACACTACTTAGACATTATTAAAGGGGGATGGCCCAGTTTAAGTCTATAAATTTTTCATCTTGGTAGAATGGTCTTCACCTCTAAACCCATCTGTAAAGTTTTGCACCGATATTTCAATCCGTTTGTGATTGAAATGTGAGAGCTAAAAGATTGAAGTGAGAGCTAAAAACCTGATTTTGTAATCCTCATAGAGTAGTGTGTAAAATAATATTGGTCAACCAAAATGGGCATATTTTCGCTCATAGCATCCAAACTAAACATCCTTTAGCCCTGAAATTTCACAGGGTAAATGAGCAAAATAGTAGCTTTCTTCTGATACCAAAATTTTGACCACATCTGGTAAAATCTGGGGCCCCTGAGGACGAGGCTATTAGTGATCGGACCATGGACCTTGAAGGACCTACAGCAAATCACGGGGCACACTATTACTTATGATGCATTTAACTTAAGATGGGTCTACGAAGTGTCCTAAGTCTTTGTAAAATCCACCCCTGAAGTAGTACCTGAGAGCCCCAGGGAGCACATGCCCTCTACCAAAAACTACCATTTAAAATGCCTTATCTTATCTCCCTCCACCAAATGGCTGATGCTATTGCCCATGGAGCACACCACTCTTCAGTAGCCTGGTTACTTATCATTGAGTGGTACCAGGCCTGTAAAACTCCTATATTTAGCATGTACAATGAGCCGGGTGGGATAATAGCATGGTTATGATAATAGCATTGAATTTTTTTAAGCCAGTGTTATTTTTGTGCCTTCGAGTAACAAGCAGCTACTGCAAAAATAACAGCACAAAAATTAATATAAACAAACTTTAGAAGGAAATAATGGAAACTTGAACCTGAATACAAAAATTAATAATAAATACAACAATTTAATGATTGACAAATGGCGAAAATATTAAGTCCCTGAAAATTATTACGTTCATACGAAGTAGACTAGTGAAAGTCCTACAAGATAGCTTGTGATTGTAACACATATGGAAAGTTATATCTAACAAATCGCGATTTCATAATTTTAAAAATAGTAAAAAATAAGAGAGAAAAACAATACTTATCAGATAAACATAGCTTACTATCTTATGATTTAGATTTTATCTTCTTTAACAGCATCATTGACCATGTAAATGTTACAATTTGGACCACTCTTATCAGGTCCTCATCAAGTCCACCAACATTTGAATACTGCCCTCAATCAGTGTGCGATAGCCAGATTAAGGCCTCACTTAAATGGGTGGTGAGCTTCCTCTCCCAATATGATAGACTCCCTGATGGTACTGAATAAAATTTTACAATGTAGATTAAAATGTGTATGTGTGGTCAAATTTTACCAATGTCTGAAACCACTGTCCTATTACTCACCATTTATAAATATATATGCACAACAAATCTGGAGTCAATAAAAGTCAGGTTTAATTAGTAGGCATACAATTCAGTCATATAGTTACTGAATCACTGCTTTCACCAACTTCAATCACTGCCCCTTATCGGTTTTTCAATGTGCATGGATTCATAGTAACAGGAAGAGAAACTACTGTGAATTCATCATCGACTTCCCAGCAGTTTCTCTCCTTACTACTTCTTAGCAGGGCTTGAAAAAATGTAAATTTCCCGGGAAGATAGTCGCATCTCTCCCAGATTTCCCACTATATCTTATGTGTAAATTTCCCTCCAAATGGCCAAATTTCCCTCCAAATGGCCAACTTTCCTGGGAAAGAGCTTTCAAATTCCCCACTTTTTCGAGCCGATGATCATGACTCTAAGTCCATGTGTGCTGGACACCAGTGAAGGATGCAGGGCATTTTGAAAATTGTGCAAGGAGTAAGGCCAAGTAAAAAAAAAAAACTTGTTTCTCGTCCTAACTTTTTGAAAAAAGGAGGAGGGCAGTTTTTTTTTTTAATTGCCGATCCAAGATGGCAGACTTACTTTTCTTCAGACATCACAGGTATGTTTTTGCTTCCAAAAGGCAATTCTCCTACTAACTTTTAACCTTGAACAATGTGCCCTTAATAAATTAAACACAAATATAGAAAGTTAAACAAGATATTTTGCATACAGTACAGTCATGTTTTAATGTTTTCTCCCTTCTTTCTTTCAGGTATAAACAGCTAAAGCAAGAAACAAATTGTTTTCTGAATTTACAAAATATTAGTGTGGTCTTTGGAATATCTTGGACAAATAAATTCCAGCCTCAGTTAACAAAGTCCAACAAGTGCTCCAATGGCCACACTGATATTGAACAAAATATTTACCCACACGTTTTCACGTGATTTTAATCTGACATTTCACGCAGATGACAGTGATTGAACGCGATTTCCGTGGGTATTTTCCCTTTTCTGAAAGACAGCTGTATTTAAAAATGGCGGTTCTAAACATTTTCAGAAACCAGGAAGTACAATGATAGTCATTATTTCCAGTCGTTATTTTTATTTTGATGCAACGTTTTTAGTGGCGATACACGGGGGCTAAATTAATAAAATAAAATATCGACTGAAAAAAGAGAGTACGTTCCACAAGGGAGATTTCAATATTCATAGACTTTTATCACAGGCGTCATAGACTCTACCTGTGCTGACGCACGCATAAATAGACTGCTAAATTAATAAAATAAAATACCGACTGTGAAAGAGAGTACGTTCCACAAGGGAGATTTCAATATTCATAGACTTTTATCGCAGGCCTCATAGACTCTACCTGTGCTGACGTACGCATAAATAGACTGCATAAGAGAACAAATTTAGCGAACTAAAATGTGAAATTTACTCCGATTTTCGATGAATTTACGAGAAAAAAACAAATTAATAAAAAGAAAAAAAAACTTTTTTTGATGCGGCAGCCAAAACGCATGCGCGCGAGGACGAGAAACTAGTATATTTTTTTACTTGAAAATCCTCCTGGTGGGGAGCAAATATGCAAATGAGCTCATTAGTATGTGCAAATAGTGATGAAGAGTGAGAAAGTCCAAAATACACAAAGTATTGACCTTTGAACTTCAGACCAGCTGTCTCTTACAGTGTAAGTAGTGGTAGGTACTAAGGTCCTGTAGTGCAAGCGTCATCTAGATCGGGTCAGGGGTCTAACAGGTACATGCGCAGACAGACGGACAGACGCCAACGACAGATTTTGCTATGACAAAATTACCCTTCTGCTTGAAGGTGCCAGGGGATAAAAGTAATCCATGTTATTCTACCCTCATTCTAGACCTAATATAGCCCGATCTTGAACTTACCCACTATCATTTGGGACTTAAAATAGCTGCACAGGCATATACCCTCTAATTAATTTCTTCCAAAGAGATGTTAGGACACAATCCTAAAGAAAAAACAACAGACTTATTGCTAGATAGGATTTTGCCAGTCGTCTAGGGAAGATAGGATTTTGCCAGTCGTCTAGGGAAAGGAAAAGTTTGTTATAACCTAATCCACCTATAGAATTAAATATTCACTTCTGTCACTACAGCCACTGGGCCATATGTTAGAACAGAGGAATACTTGAGTTTTCCTCTGAATATGGACCCAGGGTAAAGCCTAACAAACAAGCTACAGAGAGTTCTCTTTAATACAACTAAAAATAAATGTACCCTTAAATATATTTTAAGAGTAAAAAAGTACAATTTATGATTCAAAATCCCAAGCCAACTGAGAATAGTCGGCTCAAACCTTAATTTGGAAATGAGTGGAAAATCCTAAACCCACCCTCGTGGTTGACAATGATCCAGCCATAAAGTAATGAGCTAGGTAAAACCTCAATTCCCTTGAAACAGTTCAGTAGCTTTCATTCACCAACTGTATTAGAGAATTACCAACCCCTGGTTTTTGGGTATGACTAGAAATACCCCAGATCACACAAGGTCAGTTCATGTCAAGTATGTCAAGTACAACCCACGGAATGTGTCCTTGGTGGATGGCTTATTGTAAATCAAGTAAATGCCATCGAACTGGTTTAGCTTTGCAAAAAGATAGACTGGATAACTGAAAGAGCCCCAAAACACACAGGCTTCACTTCTGTGTTTGGTGAGATTTCTGTTTTATGCAAAGCATCGAACCATGGCCATACAAAATGGTATATTTCCCCTCACAAGCAGACATATGTGATGTGATCTGGAAAAACCCGCCACATGTCGCACAGGACAGTTTTGAAAACATAAAGAAAATACCTTAAAATCTGTTATGTTGTACTTTATTTTTTGTCAGATTGTATAAGGCATAACTTTTGATATGTGTATCATAGAAGAAAGAAGTAAAAAGTTATGGAAACTTTATATTTCAAACTTTGCAATGATAGTCAAAATTCAAAATATAAATTTTTCACCATTTTTCACTGGGTTTTCCCAGATCGCATCACATATTCATCCAGGCTCTATATTTTGTTTTTCTTTCTTATCCTCATTCAACTTCCATTCCTTTTTAAACTTGAAAGTCGCAGGTATTACCTACAAGTATTGTTCCCCTATTTTGCAACCCGGCTAGCATTTATATATTGCATTTCATAAACCAACATTTAAATATATAAGAAAAAAAGGATCTTTAGGCTAGATAGCATTCCACAAACATCAGCTATTGCTATCGCTATTGTTTCTATCCCCTTTGTCAACTGCAAGCACAACTGCACATCCCAGAAATGTGTAGCCACATGGTGGACGATCAACCACTTGTTTAGTAGACGGAGAGGCATTACTACTGATTGCAGGGGATGGCGTAAATGCCATAATACCCCTATGAAGTTGTTGGGGAAACTGAGAGCTGACATCGCCTCCCTGAACATGTGCGTTCAATTTGGGAATGTCGTTAATCACGCCGTGACTGGCATGTTTTGTACTCACCAAACCACAGCGCTCACGCACTTTACAAGAGGTACCTTGGGAATTCATTCAGTTGGCTTTGTTGAAGGAAGGAAAATAAAAAAAAACTTAGTAAATACTACTGTACATATTTTTGATTTATTTTTTTTGGATATATGTTTCCTGATTATCTTGAGAGATCATTTAATCATTTGTTTCGACAAATTTGGCCGTATGCCTGCGTTTAGCATGCGTGTTGATATCCATTACGCTTATATATGACAAAGAATCTTCCAAATTTCTTGTTAATTGTACAATAAGATTAAATCCTTGTTGGCCTTTATTCATGCAGAGGCTACAATGGTGAAAACCACAGATGAGATCACGTAGGCTAATATCAATATAGATTAACGAAACATTTTATGAACGCTACTGGTGATTATTTTACGATGGGCCTTATTAATGAATCAAACCACAATCCTCCACCTCTGCAGCTTCTTCACAATCAAGCTGGTTATGTATAGTAATTTGATAAGATCCAGAACATCAGTAACTAATTGACATACAAAGATTCGGACCCCTTTGTGACAGTGGTCCTGACTTCAGTTTTACATTTGAAACTTGCAAAACCTAATGGCTTGCTTGCAGTACTTGCTCCAGCCCGTTAGCCAGCCCGGGGTTTCGATGGGCAATTTCCCGGTAGGTGCAATAAATGTCCCGTTCACAAGCAAAAATTTCCCGAGTCACAGGGCAAAAGAATCCTAAAAGGGGCTGATTAACATGAATATTTGGTTTTTATTCCCCAATTTCCCCTTAAGATTTTTTTCAGAGGGGGCACTCTTCCCCCCCCCCCTTCCCCCACCTGCTACCCCACTGCTGCTCATTGCCTCATTCCTCTTCCTTAAATATCAACAGGGATTGCATACTGAATTAGATATTAGATACATTGCAGAATTGTATATTACTTTTGGGTATTCAGACAAAAGTTAGCTTTTGGCACTGCAATTCAATTGACCAGTTGCTGTTTTTGACGCCTCTGACTAACTTGCATTTTATTTTTAATTCCAGTTTCATACTAGTACAATGACGACCTCGACTAGCATTAAAATAAACAGGATAAAGTCTACATGTCACACATTATACTGGGTCTCAACCATAGACAGCTATTTTTGATGGTAGTACACACGGACTCATGCATCCCCCCCCCCAATTTGCCACTGCAGCTTACCATGACGTGCCTGTTCATCACAGCACCCAAATTGTGACATACTCCATACTTCTCACTGACAAATATAGAAGATATTTGCTCCGAAACCCGATGATTTTCTCCTATACTATTTATCAAATACTTTTACAAGACATACGTGCGCAACATCCAGAAGGTACGGGGCATAGCATCGATTGCACGTTCACATTTACGCGCATCGCGCTTAAAGTAAGTACGCTTATCTTGTTAACAGGTATTTAAGAAAGAGTAAAAACAACAATTCCTTGACTCGTGCAGTCAGCCAAGGCATGGTCAACACCTCAGCCTACAAGGGCCCTTGAAGCTATCCAGAGTCAAAGATTTAACATTATTGACGACACAACAATAATTAAATACAAAATCCTTTGACCTTAGAGGATGTGTTTAGATTATAGATACAATTTTCATTTCATATAGAGTTTATGCAAGTGTCAATCACATTAAAATACAACTAAACATCCACTCAAATCCCACCTAGCTATTTACTCACTGACATAATAGTATGCCACCCCTTCTCAGACATGGGATACAGCGTTCAGCAGAGGGGAAGCGGTGTGAATTGATGGGGTTCAGAAGTACCACCCTACATGGGCCTTTAAGGTAAAGGCTGTTTGGTTCAGTGGCATATTAGTTTAAGACACACAAGAGGTCAAGAATAAAGCAATGCCACCTTCAAATATATACTAAGAATGGAATTGCAATAAAGAGTGGGGAAAACGGCCTTATAATCCTACATGTGACAGTCACAATCAGTTATCCATCTAGTTAGCTTTTGATTGACATCATCGTCTCACGTCTTGAAATTTTTTCAAGATGACAGCGGCAACTGCTTTGTGAAAGCAGCATTAATCATGAAGTTAAGCTAGCCATTCTAGTTGACCTATCAAAGATATTATTAGATCCTTTGGTAAGCCCTCCCAAGACGAATGGACCCTGCAATTCACGGTTGGGTGATGTCCCAGTACGAAGAAGCTACGGACAAGTCCTGACAAACATACATACAAATGAAGTATTATCACAACACCAGCGACTCAACGGGGTGCGAAGGCAGGGCACGCACCTTGGGGATTGCAAAAAATGATACAAATCAGCCTATTTTTACTTATCAGAGGTCATGTGCACCCCGACTGCACCCCGATGTCCTCCAGGCTTGGGCCAGACTTTGGCCAAAGTAAAACTCGCTCCACAGTACATAATGCCTAACTTGCAGTAGTTTACATAATGTTAAACTCATTCACTTCACATAACCTAATTTGCCACTCAAACCACAGATGCTCAAAGTTGAAAGCTTTTGGCTGCCTTTGTCAACACAGAAATGGTTCAGCTCGCCAATTTCAAAGCTACAGAGTATGAAGACTTACATTAAACTATCATAACTATATTATGGTAAGGTTATGATAGGAGTATTAGGATTGATTTGGATTAGGGTTAGGAATAGACATGCCTGCATGCAAATTGGCCATGTCGGCCTTATTCCCCTAATTGACACAATCATACTTGACATAGCCTAGGGAATGACTGTGTTATAACTTCACAAGGAAAAGTCCGGAATCCCCTGAATAAAAACTGTAGGCACACAGCTGTTTACCCCATACAAATTGTTTTTATTTTTTAGAACCATTTTAAGCAGTTGGCGACACAATTTTGACAACTGATTAAGGGGACATGCAGAGCTATCATCTCTTGCAAAAATCAGACAAATTCATCGCGGAAATCTTGCCATCTAGGCCTACAAAGGCATGATTTGTATGTTATACGCATCTATATTCCCATTCTCCATAGAAGACGTGGAAACTAATTTTTAAGAAAACTCATATTTTGCCCGCATGAAATTTCGTAAATTTATACAACATGAGTTAGTGGACTAAATCTTCCATCGTTGTCCAAAAGTTGTGTCGCTGCGATAATTTTGTTTATCTGTGTTTTGTCATAATAATGAATTTTCAACAGCTGTATGCAGAAGTCAAAGTCTAACACAACACTATGTGGCAACTAGATGTGTCAAAACTGCAGCCCTTTTTCCTGCTTCCGTTGTTAAGCTTTGGATAAAATGAAATTTCTGACATTCCTGATAATGACATTCATATCTGATAACCAATGCCACAATTTCAAATAAATTGCCCAATGGGCTGGCTTAGTGGTTCGTGACTAGACTGGGTTAAAACCCTCAAACTTGCCATTGCTATTTGTCTAAAGTCCACTTCGTCGAGCCCAGACAAATATCCTTGTCCTAAGGGAAAACACCACCTTGTTTACATATTTCATTCAACACTTTTGCAGAGTAGATTTTGATTTCTGTGAGCTTAACAATCAAAATCCCAGCTTAGCATGATTGATTGATCCTGACACTCTTTCCAGTTTTAAAAATTGGCCTCGTATCCGATTTTTGTACTATAAAGTCAAAGATCCTAGGAATTCCATAAGGATCAGAGGGGGCACTGCTATCGGACAACTTGTGTCTCAAATCCCGCATCCGCAAGATCTAGGAAAAACAAATCTGACATCCATTCTATTGCAATCATCCTGATTATTTCATAATCTGCATTTAATTCTGTTTAAATTTAAACTTTTGACCTCTATGGTTACATTTGGCAAGATAACAAAATCAAAATTATCTGGTTAATTATATTTTGCTCCAATAATCCTCACACAGCAATACTGTGAATGTGAGGCGAATCCGGCCACCCCTTAGCGCTAACACCGGACTTAAGACTTTGTTTACTACACTACATTATTTCAATAGAAACTTGATCTCATCATTTGCAACATATTCCATCACACTGAGCAAATACACTACACTACTTGGGTAAAATTATCTGACTATATCCTTCTTTGATATAAAAGCCTGCGGTTGTGCATTTTATCAAAGGTTAGGCCCAGCTCACACTAAAAATGCTATAGTATTGGCCAGATTTATTTGAAGATTTTAATTACCCTTTTTTATTGTTGGAAAAAAGTGACAAAGCCCCCTGAAAAAAACGCACAAAATCATGTGAAAACATCAAGTAGGCTGAAATTTAAAAAAAACCGTGGGCCAACTTGCATTATAAAATTCAATTTCAGGTTTTCAAACTGAAAAAAATTACACTAGCCTGTCAATAAGTCACCAAGTTTACTTGTTGTAATTATAGGATTCAAAACTTAAATATATATTTCATACAACACTCATCTTCTGCCACGTTCTAGAATCACATGGGCACTTTACCCCTTTGACCACACTAAAATTCTTTCAACCCAAACACATTGACCACCACCACCACCAAAACCCATTATTGTTGTGTGGGACGGACTCTCTATTGGTGAGGATTGACAAACCTGTAGGTGAACCAGGGAGAAAGCTCACTTAGGAATTTGTAGCATGACCGAATGTTAGGAACAGATACAATTCTGTCACAGCCTGGAATTTGCAATGTTGTTAGAAAGTTCATCCTTTGGACTCCATATGTATCACCGGCAAGCAATACCTCCACAAAAGTTCTATTAGGGGTCTACATGGGTTTGCAATTAACCCGGCTGTCGCCGTGTCGCGACTTAGCGCACTTGGAGTGTCGCGGTCGCTTTTTAGCCCAAGCTCAACGTGTCCGTGCGATCTTTATAATTGTGTGCCATCGGATGTCGATCAATAAATTCTTTGCATCGCGTTGGATTTTTCTGCCTACAAATGGGGTCCAGGAAAATACGCATTTGCGGCGCTATTGCCGATTTGTTGCAACGGATCTGTTTTTTTAGAGTATTATAAATAGCATTGTTTACCCTTCCAATTTGAGCTGATAATGTGGAGAATCAGTTAGAATCCGTTGCGATAAAACCCGCCGGGATAACATTTAAATTTATCACAAAATTCACACAACAATCATGTCACATCATCGACACTCCGGTTAGTAGGCCTAACGTACGTAACCACCTCTGTTTTATGAAATCCTCTTGCATCGCCGTCTTAAAAGACGTTGTGCATGTGATGAATCATTAATCATCGTCAGTCTTTGGAGCTATTTAGGGTACAATTTGAATAAGGTCCGACAATGTTTAGAGCCGAAGCCGTAGGCTTTGTGTAAAGGACGGAGCAACGAACAGGTTTGCGAATCATGTACACCATGGTCGATGTAGTCAAGTGCCTAACCGAAAACATAATTCTAAAGCATTTCGATGTCGTTGTGGAACAATTTTAAAGTTTTGTTTTTTCCAAAATTCAGTGTGTCATATTATAAGCGCAGAAAAATACGTCGAAATAAAATTGATAATTTATATCAGAAATGTTTAGCAGACTTCGGTAAATACTGTCTCCAATGCACGTGCGCGATTGATTTTTGTGTTGCTAATTGCATTTGTGTGGCGGTCCGAACTCTTTTCTCCTGCGGCTGTCATTTTACATGCTTGCCAGTAGGTGTTATGAGATAATGCTGTAAACCACCCGAAATTCGCATGAGGTATTGGTTGACAACAAATTTTGCAGCTGAGAGTGATGTCCCGAGAATTTTGCATCATATTTTCTGTCGCCGGGATCCCCAACAATCGGCCTATCACGATCAAAGAGGTAACAAGTTGTAAATAAACATGACTCAAAAACAGAGTCGAAATCTAAATCTCTATTTTTGTTTTGGGCCCTATTCACAGTCTGTTAAATCACTACTTAATTTTGCTTAATAAATAGACACGATTAAAGATGAATTGTACAAACCTTTGTTTTCATTTCTTCATCAGGCTGAGTTTTAACACAACCCCCACCCCGTGTATGAATGGAACATCCAGCATTCATATGTTACTTAGAAGTAAACAAAAACAAACAGGGTAAATAGTTTTAAATAGTCCCAACTATTTTAAAAAAATCATTAAAAATACAACACCTCGATTTTGGACGACTTCAATAAATGAGAATGTGTTTTAAAAATTGCTCAATTTGTCATTTTCATGACTGAAAAGATAATCATGGGCGGCGGGGCCGGCGCGGCTTGCTGGGAAGCTGCCTGGCGTTGCCCGGAAGTTGATACAACAATTTCATTTACAGAGATGAATTATTAACCCGATTATTAAAAAAATGTTAACTCATATTACCGATACGGTCTTGAGGAATTAGTAACGACTAAGTAAAAGACTCTCATAGCCGCCAGGGAAGATCGCGTTTGTGGAAAGTATTTTTCGTACGTCCTTAGACTACTTCTAAAATCGCTTGTAAGTTGTTTCCCCCAAGTTGGGTGTCGCGTGTTAAAGCATACGGAAGTTATAAAAGTCGTACGTCGGTTTTTAATTTGCCCCCAAAAGTTGCGTGTCGAATGAAATAAAGTAATTTTTTGGAAAATGTCCCGTCGCTCGATAAGAGAACTGCGTTCGAAAGTTTACGCGGATAAGAAAGGCCGTGTCCGCCTGTCGCGCGGGTCGATTTTTACCCATGTAGACCCCTTCTATTCCCTGTGGCAAGTGGTCAGGGGCAGGGATCAGAGGGCACTTCCCTGCAATTCTACTAACAGTTGAAAATTGGGAGCGGGAAATGCTTAGGCCCTACTATCCTTTACTTTGAAAACCCAGAGAGACAAAATGTTTTACTTTTTCAAAGCGATTCTTTTATAAAGAGGGAACTATTATTAACTCTCTTTTTGCTTAAGTCCACAACCTGCAACATAAGTGATAGACCACAGTAAGTTACAAAGTGTATTTTTTTCAAGGGTTGGGCATACTTTTTCTTGAGAGAGAGTTTTATAGGCTGTTTCCTATGCAGTTTGGTAGGAGTATAGTTTAAAACTCTTCAAATCTATATAATGTGAAAGGGTTAAAAAAAAAACAATATTTTTATTTCATACCCAAATGACATTATAATTACAAAATCATTAAAGTTCTTGGTGGCCATTTAAACTACTAAGATTGTTTTTAAACTGGCGTAGAATGTTTCCCATAATTAGCTTTTATGAAGAATGGTAGATGCATAGGATGTTCCTATGCACATAGTGGGTAAGCTTTTGGAATTTCCTGGGTTTTTTCCTACTATGAACAGCATCCTCTTATGATATCTGGCATCCTTCAAAAACCAAAAGGCATAGCCACGGACTTAGAAATGCAATTCTTGCCCCATAAATCGTTCGTAATTCGGGTTACCCGGCTTTGCTTTCCGATCATAAATATCATCGTGGGAACCATAAAATGTTGTTTGTACTTACCTATTTAATGTTTTACTCCAAAATAAAGCAGTTGAATATCTTAAAGATCCCAAACGACGACTCACTGTGGGAGCTTCCGATTACCGCTGGGCCATTTTAACCCTTTTTTGTAGATCCCTCTGTATTGAAGCACCGCGTATTTGGGGCCGGGCTATGCGGTGTATATGCGCCAAGTCCTCCCTCCACGTACAAGAACTTGGTAAACGGGGCTTTCCCTGTTTTTCCCTGCTCCGTAAAAGTCGGAAACCATTTCTAGAAGAAGCATTGAACTGTTAACTGACGACGGGTATTGTTGGTGAAAATTTGACTTCAGCAATTAAAATAATCTTGAAAAAATTTAGTAGGGTTTGCTACGTGTAACTTGTATGAATTTTCTAAACGTGTAGGGACCCTTCCGTTCGTGTAAACGTTTAAACGTTACCACGTCCCAGACTAAACTCATGATTTTAAAAAGAAATATTCTTAACCACAATCAATTAAATTAAAAACACATAATAGCCCTTCTCAGAATTGACTCCAGAGCCCTCAGACTTAGAATTTGAAGCAATGATAAGAAGTTGTCCAGAAATATTTGTCATGATTCAGTTACAACAACCACCGAAATATGAGGAAATTGAATGTAACGGTATACCCATAATTCAGTAAGCTCCACTTCTTATGTTATCTTCCCAAAAACAAAGCTACGGCGACTCAGTTAAATAAAACATATTACAAAGCTGAATCGAATCAACTCATGGCTCACTATCATTAATAGAATTTTCTAGGGGCAGTGGCAATATGCACTTTAATGACAACCTCCACAGCATGCGCTGGTCCAGAAATGAACTGATTCACATCATCCCTTTATGTACGGAGCCCTACGTAATTAATCAACTATAGACATGTTTTTCAATTAATTCCATCACTCATGGCCAAATTCCTACCAAAGACCGAGGCAAAGTCCATTTCCCAATACTACAGGCAGAAAACTTCTCTGTCGGTTCAACACTATTCACTTCCAGACATGAAAACGCACCTCCCGATCTTTCAGCGTCAACATAAAATCATTTCATGCATTATCTCATAAAAATATTGCCCAAACTTCTTGCTCTAGCTGGTAAAGGCCCTCAGTTCAATGCTTACATGCTTGTTCACATGTTTTGCCTCATTGCTAGTTGTTGGGATGTTTTGTCAACATGCTCACATTGCACTACGCATTTGTCACTTCTGACTTCTCATTGCTCAAGCACTGAAAAAAAGAGCCCAGGGAAATGATTTTAAAGTTTTCCATCAACATGCGCATCAAAACCTTGTGTCGCCAAACGTCATGTTTTCAAATACTTTCCAGTTTCGAAATATTGAAAAGAGAGAAAATAAAACAATGCATAAAAATTTCAAAAATGGTCTCTGATGTTTTGCAATTTAACAATAGTCAAAAGGTAATGATTACACATTAATAATGAGAAATTTAAACTTCATGTTCAGTGCGACGTGGGAAATGTTCAAGCATTTGTCTCAGCTAAATGATTGATCTAAAATGTATACAGAGCTGACACTCAAATATTTTCACAATCTTTTGTAATCAATAACTAAACCATCCGGCGGTAATAGAGGTTCATCGAAATTACTAATGGAAAGTCACTGTGTCCAATTTTTAAAAGCTTAAACATGAAGTTATCTGAGAGCAATATAACCGAATATTACATGTAAAACGACTAGAGTTATTCTGACACAGTATTGTATTGTTGAAATACAGTTTAATGATAAAGAAAATACGCCAAAGAAAACCAAAAAGATATTTTTGAATTTACTGGAGATTATGAGAACCTATAAAGTGTTCTTGTGAATTATGAATCATACATTATCTGAAAAATGGAACATATATGTCCATGAAACGTGTTTGGTCATGTGAGCATAATTCAATATTTTCACTATGATTGACAAATTATGCGGCCTACTTTAACTTCAACCATTTTTATGTTTAATAGAGAATGAATGCAAAGATTCAAGGTAATTATTTCTAAGAAGTAGGGTTTACGAGCACTGCGAGTATAAAGTTGGCCCTTTTATGGCAAAAACTGTGTGTAATCTTATTATTTGGTTCCAATATTTAAATAATAAATAAGGGGTTGCTATTGGGCCTATCCAATATTGTGTCATTATTGAAGGGCAGGTCAAGGATTTCTAAGAATATATGACTTATCAGCAAGTGAAAGTTCTCCCAAGACAAATGAAAGAATTATCCCAAAGACATCTGCACATATTGAAGTATCTTTGGCCCTTTCACGCAAAAGGATTTATCTTTTATGGTGTTGCCAATATTTTAGAAAAAAAAAAGATAGGGATCTAGGTTTATATTGTTCTTAGAGTGTATCATACTGGATGGCAGGTTGAAGTGTGAGTGACCATAGCTATCTATTATAACAATAGTGGAATTTTCTCCAAAATGACAAACAAAAATGGATAAACAAAACACCATTAATATAGTTGTCAGTTTTCACTTCTGCAGATGCACTTCAGATCATATCACATTTTACAAAGTGCCATTGGTGTTTTCAAAAATGTTAAGCAAAACTACAAACAATTACACCACTAGCACGTGTTAATTATTCAAAGAGTCATTGCCTTCATTACAACTTCACTTTAATAACAAGAAAAAAATGAAATTCCTGAACTCTGAAATAATTCTAAATCTTTTTTAGATAACACTGGGTTACTGGCTGACTCTACTTGTGATAACCAAGGGAATTGTACAAATCAAAATACAATACCTAATTTGCCTTGAATAATACTTTTCACACTCCCCAGTTAAATCAAATTTCCTTAGCGCGATCTCCGATAAGTTTCATGTTTCGTATTGTGTGTACTAGTCTCCTGGCAACCAGGTAAATTCACACACATGGCCTTTTATACTGTCAAACAATGATAATAGCTAAGTCCTTATGAGGTTTTCTACATTTGTCAGTGGTGATTTCCTAAACGAATATATCATTGAAATGTCAAAATGACTGACTTATCTATGACCTGTTCCCAGTTTTCTTTGTCACATTTGGTTTCTATCAGAACACTTAAGGATATGCCCATGTTCCCTGATCATTACTGTTAAGGAGACAAAGCATTATTCACTTTAGCTTTACTGTGCATTTGTCTACTGTTAATTTCTGCCTTCCAGCAACTATTGAAAAGGGAACTACATGATCCTTAGCCAAGACCCAACACTCACTTCATCGAACCTGAAATTTTGGCATTAATAGAGAGTTTGTAATTTTTCTTGTTTATTTGATCTGTTTCCCATTTTGATGCTACAAGTATAAATATGGGTGTTTTACAGCTACTGTAAATTATTAGTACAGTAAGCTATAGGCTAATGTAATGCACAAAATTAATGCTCACATTAAAATGGAATATCAGATTCAAATCAAAATTTGGAATTATGTTTGTTGGTGATGGCCTTTCGTACAAAACAAAGTAAAACATTTGCTGTAATCAGATGGGGAACCTTTAATATAATTTCTCTTTGGAGAAAATACCACTAAACAATGTTCAAAGAGTGGGAGTAAAATGCTTAGCTTGCAACATACAAAACATTCATAAACTTATCAGAATATTTTAGTTACCCTTCGTAATATCAATTTCTGTCCAACTAACCATGTTAAGTATGAATGAGTGGGAAGAATATCACTAAAGTAGGCTGCCCAAAAGCTCCCAAAATTCAGAACAGTATCTCTGGTTGACAGAAGAAACAAACACACTATTTGTACATTGTATAGCAAATGCAAATTGAAAAGGCAGATGGGAAGATCATGAAGAAGTGCAAATATGGGGAAAAGTTATTTGTAATCCACATCTTAAAAACTTTATACAACAAATAATACGCAGGGAAAAATCCACACTTTGTACTGAAGAGTATAAGCTTTCTGCTTATGCTATTTCCGATTCACAATTTGTTATATCAGCCTGCAATTGAGTCTTGCATGCATCCTCTTTGACTTACCCTATACACTAGCATACTCAAAAATACACCTGCTGGATTCTAGATATGAATTATGATACCCAGGATACACAAGATCAGTACAAGAGTTCATATACCTCTACAGAATTACTGAACTGTGCCTTGGGGTACCAGGCATTTTGTAACATGGTGACTCAAGTGAATGCCGATGATTGGCAGGGCTTACAAATACACCAATGTAAATGGAAATCCTACAATGTTATTGCTACAGTTAATTTGGATTAGAATTACAACATTAGGTTATATCTTGTGAGAGGAGGAATGAACACAGCTGTGAGACTAGAGGAACATTACTTGCTAAGTACTAGCACAACCAACACCAGCTAGTACCACACACCATCATGCGTTAGAATTGCCCACTCATACTTTGTTCATAGAATTGCTAAACAGATGCCAATACGATGACCATGAAGCTTTATTAAGCTTTTATTAGTACATTTTGGCATAGCTTTTGCTAGATTCTATCTTAAACTTTGGTGACTTTCTGTAAGTAGTATACAGATTTTACAGGAAATATTTTCAGGAAATCAGTTTATTGCCTTTTTAATTTTTGGCAGTGTTTTAAAGTTGAGTTACTACACCTGTGAAAGGCAATGCTCAAAATTGCATATTTGTCATAAAAGATGGGATTTTGCAATTAGAATTGGGTATCCCAGATTGTAATTTAATGGCAGTGCTCAAATGCCAAATTTCTGTCTGTCCATTGAAATAGTGCCACCTCACAAAAGTTACAAAAATGACCTCTAGCTTCACTTCAGTTAACCGATGGAACAGCTAATGGATGATAAGTGTAGAAGCGTACATTGCACTATTTCCTGGCTATTTCATATTGGAAGGATGTTTCCCACACCCGTTTAATTATCATCGGAGACTTGAACCCGATATTAAGTATTCCAATTACAAAATGCCTTCTTTTGCAACACAGAAAATCTTATGCTTTAACATTCACAAGTATAGTTTACTAGCCAATTGCATCTAGCCAATTTTTATCTCTAGAATAAATGGATTTAGAGCCTCGGGCTGAAATTTTGGATTGACATGAGAAAAATTCTAAACTAAGGACTATCTGTTCCACTATTAGTATTAGTTCAAAGGCTTCTTGGTCAGAAATAAATTATACTATGGTTTAGGTTTCCAAATTTGAGAAATTGTTTAAAAGAAACCAAGCTCAGCTAAATTAGTGCTTTTATAACATTTTTTTTGGGGGGAAGGGAGGGCACTACTTTTAATAAAAGAAAATGCTGAATTGTCCTAGTCAACTTGGAACAACCAATAGCAAAAAAGTGCTTTAACTCTTTTCGCTGTCATACACATGTCTGAGCCAAATTTGGGCTTCATTTCTCAACACAACTGCCAGGTGTAGAAAAAGTTCTGTCACAGGGGTTGAAGTAATCCTACTGTAAATGTGCCAACTTGTTGGTACAACCCTTTAAACTGCTATCGCTGCAGCTGCAAGAGGCAACGATAAGGTTACTGTACTAATAAGGAGGTAAATTGACTCAATAAAGACATGTAAAATTAGCCACATAAATGTCAATCACAGTAGTGATGCTTTTTTTACTTATTTCTTTTTGGGTAAATACTTATGGATTCTTGAAAATGACACAGGCACAGGCAAGACACTTGAAGAAACTACTGTTGCTTCTCTAGAACAATTAAATTGCTATCATGGATTCTACCATGGATTTCTTTTCCTGCAGGAATGCTTATTCTTAAAAAATGTAAGATTTTCAAAGGTGACTTAACTAACACATGACAGACCCAATGTCAGTGTAATCAAGATAGCATATTTCCTTCTCATATTTTCCTATGTATATTTTCTATACTAAATTTTTTAACTTTTCAAAATATTTAAATACATTTCTCACAAGCATTTTCACACTTAAGTCACCTATTCTATTTAAACATGCTTATTTATTGGTCTATGTGTATGCAGTATGCATGTGTGTTTGTATATATTTGTGTGATCCACGCACTCACTAATGTTAGAAGTAGTTATAAACAAAATGAACACATACATAACGCAAAGCCAAAGAAACCACACAAACATACACATAATACACACATATATAATTGATCTTAACATGACTGGCTTTAAGAGCCTGTCATATTTAATGTTTCATAAAGAAACATTGCATATCAATACAGAAACAGACACACCTGTCTTGTAAACCCAGTGTGTTCAATATACAGTCCAATATAATTAATGATTGATGTTGAAAGATAACTTTCAAATGAAGGCAATCCCTACAAGTACCACAAAATCTCTTTAATATGCGCACTCAGCAGCATGGGCTTTCTCATTAGGTGGGGTTCCCTTTACTCTGATTATCACCTTGTGTCCTGTCCATGACTCAACCAAAGTTCCTCGTTTGCACAACGAAAGGACATTTGACACGTGCTGACACGCTGCGACATTCATTTCCTTTTGTCCAATTGAAGAGAGTGTGTCATAAGTTTGATGATAATCAAGTTGATTGGATTGTTCTGACAAAGTTCTGCATTTTGGCTGTCGGGATACAACTGGGAACTGTAACCTCTGGACTCTGGGAACAATTTCACACATACACTAGGAGGCAAGTGTCTGTAACTCACAACTGTTATGAAGAACTTTGACTAGATGATGTGCTATTGGTTCAATGATCTTAGTTTTTGTACAAAGCTGTGAGTTCTTGTGGCATTGTATGTACAACTTACTCAGAAGACTATAGGGTGATCAATATGTTTGGAAAGTACTTCAAGAAGCATAGAAGATTTGGCAGCCTACCAGTAAACGTGAATGCTTAGGGTGGCATTAATGTATAATTCTTTTTTGTTGATTTCAACTTTTCTATAAATGGTCGATGCAGCACTGATGGTACACACTTTGTCAACAGAGATATGTGAAATAACACTTGACTTCATGTTAATCATATTTCGCACTCCTTGGGGTATGAAATAATTTGGGATTTGGATAATTATCCTTTGTCTTGTTTTATCAACATTGATGAAGCTGTGTGTGTTCTAACCAGTCTCTTATCATTGTATTGACTTGTTTCAGGATTTTAGCAAGATGTGGTGGCAACATGGTGTTAGCTTACTGCTTTTGCTGGTGATGATGTGGCAACCTGGTACAGCAAGACCAAGAAGACAGCAGCAACAACAACAACAAGACGACAGTTCAAATGTAATAACAGATACCACAGGCAGCTTACTTCTAGCACTTATAGACAGAATACAGGTAGGATTGTGTTTACAGCCCCCACATTTTACCATTTACCTTAAAGCAATAATAGAGCATTTGAAATGGCACTCACCCTCAATTTTTCTCAATTGTGAGATTTTGGTACTGTTGAATTTGTATTATATCGTAGGGTTTACTGCAAAAAAGGCCCCATCTGCAAGTAGCTGCTATTTGTCAGTTGTGTATTTATTACCAGGTTAATGTCAATTTTTCATCATGCCTTTGTCAATTTAGCTTTTTGGGGCTTTTGCAAAAGTTAAGCTGGTGAAATTTCTATGGCATGACCTTTAATTCAAGAGCAAAATCAAAGAAAATTTGGTTTTGTCATATTTCTCCAAAATCATTATTGCTTTGTGGTATCAAGATTCAGGGTTACCAATAAATTTAATATAATGGTTAATGTTACAATAGTAAGCAAATTATTAAATAAATACCACCTTGAGAACAGGCTAGGCAGAGGAAATACCGATGCTATGCATGAACAAAAATGTGAGTTGTGTCTCTGGTGTGTGGGGAATCTAGAACTAGAGGCACTAGTTTCTGCTGTCATAAACTAGTTTCTGTCATACACTAGTTTCTGTCATAAACTAAGTCACTCACATCAATCAAAGGATTGCTATACAAGAATGCAGGCAAATTGTATGAGCACTACCAGATATATAACACCCTATAACCCTAATACTACCGGACACAATGAAACTCAATGAGCTGAGGCTAGAAAATGCACTAAGTCCAAAAAGATGCGGTGACGTCATTGCACCAACACTCATATGGGCACGGACATCCGCTGGCTGGGCCCACGATTCCCTCGTGGCTTGCCATCCCTGGTCATGGGAATGTTGTGCCGGAGGCCCCGGGTTCGAATCCCGCCACGGATGTCCAAGCTTCTTTAGCTTCTATCCCTTTACCCCTTCCCTTCCTCTCTGGAGATAAGCTAGAAACCAAAAGGCAGTTAGGGTTAGACTAATAACATTAAGTTTTCATTGTGGCTTCTATCAATGGTGTCCACAAGTAAAGTAGCTTCATTTGAGGAAGCTTGCCCCGACTAATGTTATGGACTTACGAACGTAACCATGGTTCAGGATGGTTGATCAGCTAGAAATTCACCACTGAAGTGTTATGTATAATCTGATTATCACTATATGAATTAGATTGTGCTTTCAGTCCTGAACCATGATCAATATGATCACAATGCTAAGTCTATGGCATGTAAGTACATCCTGAAATGTGTGTGATCTAGCTACTAGGGTTTTACATAACCATTTCACCGGTGAATAGAACTTTTCCATAACATAAGCTAATGATTCAGATTACTTCTACAGAAACACACTAATCAGGCTAACCTGCTGCATTCAAAATAATGACTTTTATCTTATTTGTCGATTTACCAATAGAATATTGAAGATGAACTACAGACATTAAAAAGAGAACAGAGAGAAATGAAGGAGAAAGGATTCAGCGGTCCAATGCAAGTTGGTGGCACACTTGTATTAAATAGTGGTAAGTGTTTCTTTCAACTATTTTTTTTTTGGTAAAACAAAACATTAACTCTATACCTGGGAACCTGGGTTAGAAGTACCCCAGATACACTTTAGCAGTTTCATTGTTTTAGCACAGTGAAGCTGAACCATTGCTAAAGCTAGCGAGATAAAGGCAATTCTGGCTGGAACCTGCCCTTGATTTCTAGACATAATGTCTCGCTTCTAGGCTGTTTTTCAATTAACCCGATATCGACTGGTCTGCCCACAAAAGTGCATTGGCTGCATGTCACAACTGGTTAATCTTTACCGCTAAAATCCTTGGTGTGCGAGGCCCAGGAAATTGCCTAGCACAGGTAAAGGGTTAAAAGAAAACTTTATTGCAGAACTAATGATATTAAAATACTCGACTACAATTCCAACTTGTTTGGAATATTGTGCTTTGGATTAATTATTTTTTAAACATAATTTTGCAGATGGTCCACTTCCCTTAGACTGTGATGAAGCAAGAAGAAGAAATCCCGCAGCAGCCAGTGGTCTGTACAATATCAAACCAAGAGGAGGTTTTGAATCAGTAACAGTCTACTGTGATATGGTCACAGCAGGAGGTGGCTGGACTGTAATGCAGAGGAGAGTAGATGGCATGGAAGATTTCAACCGTGATTGGAAGGACTATAGCAGAGGCTTTGGTGACCCAATGGGGGAACACTGGCTTGGTAATGAGTATATTCATCTGTTGACACATCAATACAGGTACAAACTGCGAGTTGAGCTAACAAACTGGGACGATACAATGCAGTATGCCGAGTACAGTGGTTTTGAGGTGGAGAGCAGGCGGAATTCCTTCAGAATGCGTCTGGATGACTTTGTGCAAGGGAATGCATCTGATGCGCTTTCATATCACAGAGGTAGCACATTCACAACTTCAGACAAAGACAATGATGACACCACCAGTGTAAACTGTGCAACAGTGCATAATGGAGGATGGTGGTTCAAATCCTGTGACAGAGTGAACCTGAATGGCTTGTATTACCCATACCCAAATTATTCTGGCCAATGGGACGATGGAATCGAATGGAAATTGGAAGATGGGCCACCATTCTACTCATTAAAAGCCACAGAAATGAAAATCAAGCCCATGTGACTCTCAGATCTAAATGCAGTTAGTTGGTAAGACAAGCCATTTATCAGTATTAAATAGCTCTACCTGTATTGTTTTTATTTTCTTTACCCCTGAAAATTTTGCTCTTGCCATTTGTATACAAAGTAATACATCTTGTGTGGGTAGAGATGATAAAACAATGGAAACATGGGTTGTTTGAAGAGGTTAGGTTTTTACACTGCCAAAGAAAGCTGTCACTAGGGAAAGGAAGGCTTATAGAGTTTCAAACAAAAAAGGAGAACATCCCCAGGTTTTACAGGATGAGTCCAGAAAAGAAAAATATTCAACCCCCGGGGGCCACTTGTATTCAAAGGTAGGTATGATGCGTGAACATGGACTTTCAAAATGCACCCTAAACATGTATTTTCACTGACTAAAAACAAGCTAAAACATACCCTAAACAAGTATATCTGTTTTTCCTACCCTAAACAAGTAAGCAATGCATTGTGTCATCAATATACCCTTTATTTTGTTGCTTTGCTTTACTTCCGAAGCTCCGATTACAATATTTTTGATGATTTTGATCCCTGCTTAATGAGATACCCTAAACAGGTTAAGTAAAAACATACCTTTTTTCCACATTTTGCTGTTTTTGACACCCCAAACAATGTACGCGCGTACATCGCCTGTGGAAAAAAGGGACCTTTTTACGCATTTTCTTGTTCACGCATCATACCCACCTTTGAATACAAGTGGCCCCCCTCCCGGGAATCAACCATTCTGTAATGAAGCCATATTGCAATCACTTCACTTATTTGAAAAAACATGCCAGATACACAATGGTGGCAGTGATGTCACTGCCATCAACTAGGAGTTAGTAAAAATAAGGTATGTTAATTTCACATTATATTTCACCTAAAAGTTTCACACAATGTATATATCCAAATTATTTTCAAATGCATAGAAGTGATTGTTGTATGGGTTAATTTAGAATGTGTGAATATTTTGTCTTTGTTATAATCATCCTTTAACCCCCTGGGCACTACAATCTGTCTGATTGGCTCATTACAGGACACAACATGAGATAGTGCCCTGTGTAACCAATCAAAATTGTGCTTCTATATCTGTGCTTCTGTGTAAACCATACAACTATTCTTACAGCATCTCTGATTCGCTCATTACACGATGGTACCCTTCTAAATAACCAATCAAAATAGTGAACAGATGCTGGTAGATAGGCAGATAGTGCTCAGGGAGTTAGCAGAACCATAAATGAATGTAATTAATAAGCATTTGCGTGTTTTAAGGTAAACTCATATTTGGTGACTGGTTGATCTAGGACAATTGGAAAATGGAGCAGAAATATAGAATAAATTATTGTTACTATATAGATGTAAATAAAATACAACAAATTAAAACAAAATAAAACTAGAATTTGATGGTTTTTGGCTTTCACACTCTCTATATTCATAGAATATAATACATGGGCTGTCTTTAACCACTACCTATCAGGTTTACCTTTTAGGTTGACCTTGTTGGTTGATGAGCGACATAGCAACATCCATCTACCCTGTCCGTACATGAAAGCTGAATGCTAAAGCATAGTGCCCCCAATATTTCAAAAATGTTGAGAATTTACACGGTTGCATTGGTAACTGGCTAGTGAACTATACCTGTGAATGGTTAAGCTCGGAAATGTTATGTGTTGCAAACGAAGGAATTTTGTAATTAGAATAAATAATATCGGAGATCTCCGATAATAATTCAATGGCTGCTGGAAAAGGCCTTCCAATATGAAATAGATGGGAAACAGCGCCATGTACATGTCTACGCTCAATCCATTAGTTGTTTTATTGGTTCAGGCAAGTCAAGTTAGAGGTCATTTTCTTGAGGTGGCACTATTTCATCATGGACGGACATAAACTTAGCATTTCCAGCTCTGCCGTTAAGTACAATCTGGGATCCCAATTCTAAATTACATATTTTATGATAATACGCATTTTTGAGCATTGTCGTTCGCAGGTGTATTTTCCTAGACAATTACCAACATAACTGTGCAAAAATATCAAATTTTGAAAATTGGGGGGCGCTCTTCAAATAATGTGCTGTTATTGCTTTAAGTGGTCCTTCCAGCAGAGCTGGTGGCCCACAATAATCCAAATTGCCCAAATTAAACAGGTGAATCAGTCTAAGTATATTAAATGCAGTTGTTTGATGACAGCTTTCTGTGAAAGACTATCACTCTCACTTATATCACAAATTTTGATAAACTCTTAGTATTTTTACTTAGTTTACTCTGGTTAACACATCTCTAGTAAAAACCCCTGCTGAAGGATAGTGAGTTTTAAAAACAGTGGCATGAACAAGTTGAAAATGTACTCACAAAATGCAGAAAAACGCACCTTTAACCTTTCTGACAGCACAACACTGTATTCATTAAACTAATTAATCAGGTTAAGTATCAAAGTATTCTAAATTACACAATTGAGCAAGCTGTTTAAGTAAAATTGCTACATAATTTAAGATCAAACCTAAGTATCAGCTATGCTGATTTCATGTATAGATGTACATATCAATATTTTTGTATGCATTAACATATGAGAGAGAAGTTTTACCTGTGATCCGTATGCATAGATTTGGTGTGTTCCTGGGTGAAGGCAAATGCCAATGAGTTTGAAGTTGGTATTGGAGGGGAGATGGAATGATGGAAAGCTGGGTGTGGTATCCTGAATGCTTGATTGTGTCCCACTTGCTGGGTATGTGACGATTTCAATATCACCCTTTGAAATTATCAAATAAAGAAGAGAGTGGTTACAATTATTTAGAAATTGATAACAAGTATCAGACATAAAATATGCTTATATTCACACTGCTTATCAATTGCTTATGCTTTTGAGGACATATGAATTGAGCGCTCGACCCACATGCCACAGGTTGTGTGTTCGAGCCCTGCTGCAGCCTACATGCTGTGCCCATGAATAAGGCCCTTCATCTCAATTACTCTACTCAGGTGTTAATGGGAAGTGGCATTATTCATGGGAAGATAACAGATTCTCTGTGGAGGAGGCATAGTGATTAAAATAAAATAGGGTGGTGTTTGTTTGGAGGCTAGGCACTGACCTTAAATGGTGGTACAAGCATATGCGGCAATCAAAGCTTGTCAAGACCCCCCACCCACCCAGTTCATGGCAACTTCTCCAGTTCTGTAGACCCCTGTTTAAGCATGCTCCAGTTCTTATGACTTATAATTTCCCCAAAACTCCCAATATTTTAGCTCCTTAGCAAAAAGGTGGGGATATATATATTTTTTCAGCTCCACATTTGAATAATTTGGTCCAAAATTCAATTCCCAAAACCATAACATTGACATTTTTGGGAAAGTTGGGACTTTAAAACTGAATTTTGGACCAGTTTTCAAGCCCCTAAATTCAGAGCTACCTAAACTGAAGTTAAAGGTAGGTGACTCGATTTACAACTTGACTGCCTACTTTACCCCTGTAACATTGCGATTTTGATATTGGAAGAAAGATCATATATTTTTCATCACCCCAGTAAAATTTACGGCCAGAGAAATGTTTTTTTTTAGTTATGAACAAAAAAATCCCAAAATTAGGTTGACCACACTAGCTCATATATACTGACCTATAGGCCAATTTGGTACACATTTATGCTTCTACTATCGAAACAGATGTACCAATTTAACTCATTATTTACTGATATGCTTCCATGTGAGGGAGAAAACATCATATGAAAATTGAACTATGATTGGGTCACTCACCTTTAAGTGCCCCACCCCAGTGGTTATGTTTTCTGCAGTGAATAGTGGTTTTTGTTTGAGTATTGTAACAAAGTTCATGTTTGGCAAAAGTGAAAGCACAGAAAAATAAGTTTAACAGTGTAGTAACAGCTAACCAGACTATTTTGTATTCAAAACATGTATTTCACCTATTTATGATAGTTAGTACACATACACCATTCTTAAATACTGCCAGAGCAAATTCTTTCAAGGCCATGAAGAAAGAATATAATACACTTCTACATTTAGATGAATTATTGTATTGGTATGATTATCATAATAATGTTAATACTAACCTTTGGGAGACAATGACTATTCTAAAGACCAATAATGAGTTGTGTTACAGGCTGTCTATAGCTTATCCTGCTAAAGACAACCCATCATCAAAATTCTCGAAAAATTGCATAACTTTGCATAAATTAATATTTATACCTTTTGTGATAAATGAACAGAATAAAGCACATATATGTTCAACAAAGGATTGGACAGCATAAAATGTCTCCCTAAGGTTTAAATTAGTGCATATGAAAGACTAATGTCTTTATAGGGGAACATAAGTTTTATATCAGCAGTAATTTATTTGATTTTGTAACTTTTCCCTCTTTTTTCCTACAAATCTTCAGTTCAGTTCTCTTCACTGCAATAGCAAA
The DNA here is from genome assembly GCA_023653785.1 of Ophioderma brevispina. Classification (NCBI taxonomy): domain Eukaryota; kingdom Metazoa; phylum Echinodermata; class Ophiuroidea; order Amphilepidida; family Ophiodermatidae; genus Ophioderma; species Ophioderma brevispina. The sequence goes on from JAMKCH010023927.1 coordinate 40,610, forward strand.
TCACTTGTATATAGCTAGCTTTTCTTCAAACAATTCTATAGCTATCTTGCAGTCAAGAACATGCACCTTTACAAAAAGTAACCTCATGAGGTCTACCAGCTTTCTTACAACATCTCTGATTGGCTAATTATACCATATAAGCCTATAAATAACCAATCAGATTGCCTGGTAGTACTCAGGGGATAAAAATCTGTATATGTACATCATTTTTTTTGGTCAACTGTTTTGTTTGCCCCTTAAATATTTTGTTTCTTTTTCTAGCTTTAGCAATGCCTATTTATTTCTGCTAATTTTAATCATAGGTTGAGAAACTTGTTATGTCTACCATAATTATTGTTATTCCACCTTGATTTTGTGAAATGTATAGTGTTTGTATTAGTATTATATCTGTACATGGGTGTATGTATGTACCTAAATGCAACTTCATGTACCTGAAACGAAGGATCAAAATGTATCAGATTTCACAAGTATAGTAACCCATCATATCAGAACACGGCAGGTTTTTGCAAAAAAAATGCATTTCAAAATGACAAATTAAGGCATGGATAAATAAAGAAGAATAAAAGAATAAGTTCTTATTTACCATGCCATGTACGTAAAGCAGTATGTCAGCCAACTCTAGTGAAAAAGATTTTAAAATAGTCATTTTGTTTTAAAATTGTTTTCATATTGGCAATAAAATCACAATTTTCATTTTGAAAGGACATCTGCCCTGTGTGTTAATCTGATGGGTCATATTGGTTATTTATTTCCATAAAGGTGTTATAGTAAATAATTGATAAAAGTTCCTTCTACTGCAATAACTTCTTTTCAGCACAACCTTATCACATAAAAGTGCAAGTTTGAGATAGGCATGACATTTTCAACAATGTATAGTCTACGTATGCCTACTTTGGATGCGTAACAATCTTAATTTCTATTTATCTTGATCAGGTTGTAAATTTACAATAACCTTGGTGTATAGCAACACCCAAACCTGCATGCATAAATGCAATTCCATGCAGTCGTATTACCTGCATTTCTGATGTAAATGTACGAGTGGTGTATATAGTTTGTCCTGCAGTCAAATAAAGCTTTTCATCATTTAAAGATAACATTAAGATAATGTACACATTACAGTCTCTGCATGCACATGAGATTTCAACACCTATTCAACACTATACAAATTCAAACCCAATTGATTCGTATCAGATACATGAAGTTGTATTTTGTAGCTGTATATGAAAAGGAGACTTGTTCAAAAGTTTACCCTGACTTGTAAACATTAATATGTAATGATGTGTGACCAAATATATATAGATTTCTCAATAAATTTGTACATATTTATGACATCAAAACAGTGCTTGAATGAGTGAGTCTATAGTATTAACTGAGTGTTCTTTATCATCACTACATACAGAGTAGTTCTACTAATAAAGTATATGATAGTCATTGAGTGTCAGAAAAGGAGGTATAGTGTTCTTCCCATAATGCATTTCTTCCAATACAAATTTTGCACTGCTTGTCACATGAGTTTATAGTGACAAAAAGTACTTAAATAGAAGATTTGCGCGAACCCCATAATGCATCTCGTTTAGTGCCTATTTCCACCACTTGCACCAGAGTTCATATTTACAAAAAAATTGTTGTTCGTTCACATTGCCGGACAATGCCTAAAACTACAATACAAAGTACCTTTTCAAGTGAAGTTAATCTTACAGGAATGTAGAAGAATATCATACTAACAAAAAAACAACCGAGGCACTGGTGTTGAAATTTACGACAAAAGGTGGTATTTTTTATCATAACCGTGCCCTAATTGTCACCTGCCTGACGATTACACAACATTTAAAATTCGGCTGTGCAAAGTACACTCACAGAAATTTTCACAAGTATCGGATATTTACGCTATGAACCGTACGTTTCTAGCTTGCCTGAAGCTGTCACAAGTTCCCGGCTGGAAATGGGCATAAAACAAGATGCAGTATGGGGATCGTGCACATCGTCTTATTGCAAGTTGGGATGAGTTTCTCATTTAGGTACTTTTTGTCCGATTATAAACCATGTGACAAAACAGGCAAAAGTTGTATGGAAGAATGGCATTGCTTTGGAGAACACTCTACATCCTCCTGAGTGTGAGCATTTGTAGTTCAAATCAAGTCTTTAGTCACGTCCAAGCAGGGTGTGTAAAGAGACAATTGGCACATTTGAAAAATAGTCTACCCTCACATTTTCAGATTGATATTTTGTGATGGTGTAAAGCTTTTAATATTAGCCCTCACCTGAAATTATAGTCCAAAATCAGTGCGTTTATGGGTAAACCGAAGGATTTTATAATTAAGCGCTGGCGATATTAATTTCAGCAGGACTACGCTAATAAGATTGGTTCCCACTGCACGCACCTTGTTTGACGGGTCTGATTGACCATGTGGTTTTAAAAACAATGCGTACGAGTCTATGATATTCAAGTAAAGACAATTTGTTGATTAAAGTTATGGCAAACTTAAAAGTTAGCCTACAAATTCCCTGGATATCTTAAGCCTTTTATTAATGTCCCTATCTGTTTTGGGGTATGCTATTTTTTTATGTGTAAAATATATCTCTATTCTTCCAATGGCCTAGACTATCATTTGCGAGCAAATTGAAGAAATTTCATATTTTCTGAAAATGTGCCAGTGCCGCTTTAACCTACAGTCTGCCACCTAAATACAACCAGAGAGGGGTTTCAGTGCATATTACATGCATATCCCAAAGAAAGAGTAAAAATTGCTCTTTGAAAGAGTAAAATGCGTTTGAAAGACGTGTCTCTCTCATGATACACCACCATAATGACTATGTGTCAGATGTAATCTTCAGCATTACTAAAAATGCCATGTTAAAAATTGTCAGTCTTCACCTCACTTTCATTACTCCTGGGTAATAATAATAATATCGACAAGGCACTATCCACCATAGAAAGGACGCTCAAGGCACACAACATATTAAAAAACAGATAAGTGTATACATGAATGAAAATAACAAAAGAGACAATGAACAATCCTTCTTTAAAGTGGGGGGTAGCAGATAGGTCCAATATGGTGAGTTACTCACTATTGGCATAGTTAGATATGGCACAGTTTGGGATGTGGGGGGTCGTCTTATGTTGATGTATTGTGGGATGATGGGAAAACCCCTAAAATTTAAGGCCTTTTTGTAGAGTTTTACTATGTGGTTATTCAGAGTTTTGGCAGGAGTTGTGTTTGGTACACATCTGCTTTGATGTTTAATACGAAGAAATAAAAAGGAGGTTTTATTGTCCAAGTATAGGGAGGGGGATTTAGAGGGATAAATATATGGTATGGTGAGTTTGTCACCTTCACGTACAAAAATATTTTGATGTACATACGATTTTCATATATTGAAAAGTAATGTTGGGAAGAAGCAAACAAACAATTAACGATACTCTTGGTAACTCGCTATAATTTAAACTCTCGGAACGGACAACCTGCCCTAATTTCAAATGTAAACATTAACACCAGTCATAATTAACACACCACATCACATTTTTTAACGTTAACTCTTCTAATATCTGAAGGTAACAACTCACCATAATTTTAAACTCTCAAAATGACTCCCACTTCAAGTACAAACTTTCCACTAATCAAATCTACAACAGCTACAACAGCAGCGTTTGCTAAATATAATCCTTCAAATGCGTTGCTTTTGAAGTGATAACTCACCTCATTTTAACTCTTCCAAAAGATCTCCCTATTTTTAAGTACAACAACTCACACATGACTTTCCGTCGCTTGATTTTTATTTCCGTCGGTTAAATATTTTCTAAATTCTGTTCTCATTACATACAGTTATTTCAGAATTTACTGTCAAATAAATTGTCAGGAACAGAGTTCATAATTCTAAGAAGATGTCCAAATTCATTGTATGTATAGTCTGGTAGCTAGCTGTAGTTATAATGTCAATTGTGGCACCCATGGCCAAGGACAAATTTTTTTTTATTTCGTATTAATAAATTCGATCCAACTTACTGTTATAAAGTCTTAAAAGTTAAAAAACAATTTTTTTTGAGCAAAGGAAGCCAATAAGTTCCTTCAAAATTGATGTGATATGGCAAGAATTCTTTTTTTTTAAAGAAGTTTTTTATTTTTTTTATAAATCAGTTTTTTGAATTTTTCTGGAGACGGATAAAAGCTGTAAAGTTTTATTAGCAGGACCGAGTCCATAAAAAGAACATTGTATGCAGACGGGAGGTAAACAAATTACTGAATGGATTGTTTCAGTAAATACATCACAACAGTTATTTGAGAAGCCAGCTTATATTAAAAGGATTGCTGAAGAATGAATTGCTGTAGTTTCAAGGTCTAGTAAGTCAAAAATTGCAACCAAGATTGCAAGCTTGGAGCTGAAAGCATAGTAAGTCACCTCCACCAATTTGAATATGTTCAGTGGTTTATTCTTGGATTAGTTGGGTAAGCTGTAGAGTCTAGCATACACATTTCACATGATTTTTCAAAGCCAAGTCATATAACACAAGCTATAACGGAAGTTGGACACTCATTGTTTACGGGAAGCAACTGTCCAATGACTTAAGTAATCACCATCTTGCTAGTCATCTAGCAATCAATTTGCAATCAACAAATCACTAATTCAACAATTACTTGATCATAGCTCTATACATCAAAGTTCTTTTTTAAATTATCACGTAGCAATCCGTCAATTATCTTTTGCCCCCCAATAAAATCCTCACATCACCGCATATTGCTAATTTTGAGGTGTATCTGGCCACACCCATTCGCGGGGACAAAACCGGATTATAACTTTGGTTTAACTAACTACTAACAACTACTAACTACTAACTAACTAACTAACTAACTAACTACTCAACTCACTAACTAACTAACATAGACTGTAACTCCTTCTCTTCCAGTTGCAGCAATAACATGTAATTTCTGGACAAATACGAGAAAAAACACAAGTTTCTCTGTTTTTGCTCGTAAATGAAAGATTAAGATTATACAAGGTCACCAATTTAACCTTTTGAAATGGCAAAAAGCCCAAAATTTACAAAACGTGATGACTAATCAACATTTTACCTGATGGTGAGGTTAATCAAGATCAAGGTCAATCAACTTTTACCAATATCTCAACTTAGAACAATCAAGCAATTTTAGGGTGTGTCATAACGGCATGTGATATTTAATACAGCTTTAATGTGATTATTACACTGCACTTTAATATTCACCCCTCTTTCCTGGACATCCGGTCCATACTACTTTGAAATCACCTGTCACAAGTCTGAAGGGGGGGATCCCCTGTATGTGTCATATTCTGGCTGCACTGTATGCCAAAAGGAAGGAAGCATGAACAACTCACCCTAATTGGATGATGAGTTGATACACCAAATGCTGTGCACATATTGTGCCTACTTCCCTATCTATATGCATTGTTTCACATCATGTTCATGGGCTTCTTCATAGTCAAAATGGCACTGTTTTAAATCTTAAATTAATGTATGACCCCTCTGTCACTTCAAAAACTCCCTTGTTCAATTGAAATTTTCAAAGTTTTGATCAGGTATTGTGCATTTGACAACAAAGATACATGTCCATATATTACGGAGATAAATAAGTAGGAAATATTTTCCCCAATTCAAACTAGAATTAAAAATATTGCACGCCAAATGTCAAACTAATGATTCAATAATTTTTTTCTGTTGCCCAAGCAGCAAGAGGGTTTCCAATGCATGAATTCAAAATATTCTAGTTCAGTCTGTTCCATGTCTAAATCTGTCCAAGTTTGACATTTATAGCCCTTATACTTTTGAAATATGCCTATTATGTTCCAAGCTAACCCCCTTAATGAACTTTTAATGATCTTTAATAATATTGAAAGCATTTTAACCCATTTAGAATGTCAAAAATATCATTTCAGTCAATTTTCAGCTCAATCAGAGCATTTTGAAGCTTTGACCTTAAAAACCCTTATGACCCTCAATATTGACCTCAACTGACCTATAAGTTATATATTTTTAACATGAATCTGTATAAGTAGCATCAATTTGCTATTTTGCATATTGTAGATATGATTTTTTTTTTTATATTTTAGCCTCAGGCTGGAAATGACAATTTAGAGATAACTTTGGTAGAGGGTCTCAAGCTACATCACATGTATGGGTCATGTGATCTGTAGGAGTAGCATTTTTTGTGAAAATCATGTTTTGACCTCTAACTCCAACCATGACCTTTGACCCCTCCAAGTCATGTCACATGTGTGGTCTTGATCAAAAGTATTGGCAGAATGAGCAAATTTTGCTTTTGACTGAAGTTGACAGAAAGAAACTGTACAGAAGAAAAATACACTCAAGATTAACTCCTACTCTTCTATAACTGCATTTGAAGAGCCAAAAGTTTGCCCATAGATTTTTTTGTTTCATTGTGATCATTTTCACTCAACCATTTTTGCAGTCTCTTAACACACTATAAGGACACTCTCCTTCCTTGTCTACCAAATTTCTGGCAGGTAGCAAGAGCCTGTCCTGCGACAGGCCGACTCACCGATATGACTTCCTGTTGGGCGACCAAGTACCGTCGAGTTTCATAATCATACACAAGTGACCTTGCTGTGGCAGTATGGGTCATCACTGGTGACCAGCTTGTGAAGGGTGGTAAGCTGACAAGTGGCTCCTGTAGGGTGTCCACAAAGAAGCAAAGAAACAAGATTTATTGCTAGAATTACAACATCAAAAAGATAATATAGGAATTATGAGATCATGTAGCGATAAATGGATTATGAATTTATGATACCTTGGTTATTATATAACAGCAAATTGCTCTTTAGGCAGTTTAGTCATTGTACAGCTGTTGTCAAGCCCTACAATATTTAAAGATTCATTGTGGGACATTTATACACACTTAGGAGGATGCACGGGAGGGGATATACATCATTGATTGCCCATTTTAAGGGCATCACTGATACAAAAACACATTCCTACATGAATGAGGATTTCAAAGCTCCTAGTCATATGTTTGTTGTGTGCACGGGAATGCCCCAATTCGAATATGTACAATTTTACTTTTAATTGATTGACCTTTACTCCCATACCCTGTCTGTAAAGTGTCATGCTGATATTCAATTCATTTTGATATAAGAACTAATACAAATTCCTTTAAAAAGGAAAGGGGCGCCCAAGGAGCTAGGAGTGAGTCTTGTTTGGGTTGTTCTATGTGGTCGGGAAATACTTATGTAAGAAAGAAACGGTAGACACAATATCATATTGAATTCGTGAAGTTTTATTGCAACTTGCTTAGTACAAAAGTGTTTTAAATAAGGAAAAAAATAGGTATATTGAAATACAAGAATATAGTATGAACAGTTTAGTTGTTGGTGAAAGTTGCAATTTCATATAGGAGCCAATACCAAATTAGCGTATTATAGGGAAAAATAATGAAATTAGGAAAGCAATATTTTTGTAGCCAAATACAAGGTAAAATTGTTTTAAGTGTGTAAATATATGAAATTATACTAAGACAATATTTGGTTGTTTGTTAATCTTTTGTTGCACTTATAAGAATTGGAAATGGTTTATCAGCATTTTAGGGAGTGGGATTTGTTTATTGAGGCTATGTTTGCAAAACTGTTTGGCAGAAACAGCTGATGGGGTGGATTTTGAGAGTTGCATTTTGTTGTGGTCAATGATAGGTTTAACATGACCTTTCACCTTGATAGTGACCTTTGACTTCAGAAACAAATGAGAATGTGCTTGTAAACCATGAATGGAGTTTGGTTTTAATTGAATAGCATATTTTCCAAAGAGGTCAATGTTACATTTTCAGCTTATTTTACAATGTGACTTCACAAGACATCTGACTGGTATGAGGCTTTTGACCTTATTAACAAATGAGGTATTCTATATTGCACCTTTGATTAGGTGTCCATCAAAGTATGAGGATATTACAGGGAATGTGAACTTTTTTTTCTGAATTGACAAAAATAACAAACATGAACGACAACAGTGGATAAAGTGATCTTGACATGTGTTTCTATTTTTAGGGCAGGTGACACACAGCTGTTTTGACCCCATGCAAATCGTCTCTTTTATTTTTAGAACAAATTTAAGTAATGGCGACACAATTTTGACAACTGATATAAGTAGGTACATGCAAGAGCTATTATCTCAGCAAAAATCAGGCAAATCCATTGCGGGAATCTTGCCTTATAGGCCTACATAGGTCATGATTTGTACGCGATAGCGCCCTCTATATGCCCATTCTCCATAGAAAGACATGGAAAACTAGATTTTGAAGAAAAATCATATTTGCTTTGAATGAAATTTCGTAAAATTTACACAGGTACATCCTTAATGGAGTAAATAATCCAAATCAGTTGTCAAAAGTGTGTCGCCAGCGATAATTTGTGTTTTATTCTGGTTTTTGCATAAGACTTTCAAACAGCTGTAGACACAAGATTTGGGATGATATGCAGGATGTTAACCATAAGAGTGTATAAATTGAGAAATTAAATACTAGCTTAAATTAACATTTGTGGAGTGTTTAGTGTCTATTAGTAAGTTGAAGTCTTTTTAAATGAATACATATAGTGCTAAGGCGACGAAAATAAAAAAAAAAAACCCTGTTTTCGGGCCCCACCGACCCTGGTTTTTCAGCTTTGCAGAATTTTTTTTTTTTTTAGTTTTTCCCAAAATCATGTAAAATCAGCCTGTTTTTAGCCCAAATTTATCAATTTTGGCAAATGTTTTTTAGAAAATTTGTTTGTAACAAAATTTCATTTTTTCTCTTGATTTTTCAGATTTTGGGGCTATTTTAGGCCAATTTTGAGCTCCAGAAAAGAAAAAAAATTAAAAAAGAAAAAAATCGCCCCACCGACCGACCGACCCTACTCGAGGTTCCGCATCGCCCGTAAAACAGGGTTTTCTTTTTTCGTCGCCTAAGTGTATATTTACAAACTGAAGGTGGGTAATCAAATCATAGGCTGAAATAGGTTTTTGTGTGTGTGTGTGTGTGTGTGTGTGATTATACTTATGCACAAACATACGCATATACCTACATACGCACGTCACGTTCATACTTACATACGTACGTACGTACCTTCATACTCAGGGACATAGAAACATTCCTCAAAGGAATGCACGCACATACTTAAGTAGGTAACACATCTGCTTATGTAAGGTACATAAGGGACATAAGCATGTACCTATGTATATGACATATGAGAAATAATCACACACAGGTGCGAGGCGAGTACGGACGCAGATACGTACATGCGTACACAGATAAGTGCGTGCATACATCACAGGTACGTGTATACATATTCAGGATACATAATGCAGGTACTTGCATATATGTGCAGGTATGTGCGTACATACGCATGTTTGTGCGCACATATACAGGGGCAGGTGTATATAGATGCACAGGTACATGCATATGCAGGTAAATGCATATATATGAGGGTAAATGCATGCATACGCAGGTAAATCCATTTTCAAGTTAAAAAAATAAAGCAGAATATTTTTATGTAGATTTTGTCTGATATTGTCGGACATGCGATATCATATTGCCAGATTTGTTCTTGATTAAGGGAAACATTTCTGTATTTTGTTTCGGTAGCCGTATACGGCTACCTAACCCCAGTGTTCGGTAGCCGTATATGGTAAATTAGCCCGGGAGTGTTTCGGTAGCCGTACGCACCATCCTTAAGGACATCGTACTAATACAACAATATTTCAAGAGGGCGCAAGCCGGGAACTGTTGCTTTGAAGTACATGATATCACTGAAACCACCACTGTGCGGTGTTGTTACTGCTATGCTTTCTAATTTGCATATCAATCAGAGTGTCAATGGAGTGAATCGATGGGCAGCTTGATGCGTGCATGGTAACCGATCATTAGACATTATTTTATCTGAAAAATACTGTTAATGGATATTAACCCTGATTTTTGAAGCAGTTTGAATTTGAGAAACATCTCGGTAAATGTCGGATTATTCCTGCGTGTAAAAACCACAAATTGGGGGGGCTTCGAAGAAGAAATATGTCTTTAGAGCTGAACAAAAAAAAACACTACAGAATATAGTTAGAGTTGATTTAACACAGGTGATGTGTAGTTGTTTGTAGGTCAGGTCAACTTACTGCATACCTAAAGAATTTCATCAAGAAATTTCCCAGTAGTCCTTTTCTTTTAAAGCCATTTTAGCCAAAAATGTAATTTTATATCGTCAACATTTATTTTTTGCTATATTTGCTTTAAGGCCGGTGTCTGTTGCAAGAACCGTTTTTGAAAAATGATTGTATTAAATATAAGATTTTTAAAACTTCATTTTATTGGTTAAAAAAATTGGTATGAAACTGTTTGAAAACGCTGTTTTGGAGTAATTTACATTGTGAAGATCCTGAAAGAAAACAAATTCTGCACTTGTGAAAATTAAGGTCGGTAATCTTTTCCCGTTCTGCAAAAAAACAGGGTCGGTCGGAAGACAAGCATTTTTTTTTATTTACGATACTTTTATTTTCTTTATTTACATATTTGTTAATTCATTAATTTTTTTAATTTGTCACTTCTTAATTTATTATATTTATTATTATTTATTCTTATTTTTTTTATTTCTTTCTTTATTTCTTAATTTATTTGTTTTTTATGTTTTATCTGAATATATTTAGTTATATTCGTCTCAGGTTTTATTAATATTTTTGCTCTTATAGACAATTTATACATTACATAATTTGGCTAAGAGAGCGAGAAAAGAATGTTCTGGCCAGTTGCGTGTTTTATGTGCTTTGTAACCTTCAGATAAAGTGCTTTATCAAAAGCACCGTAATGTTATAATTGCATTTCTTTAATAAAGGAATAAATCGTTGCTCAAAAAGAGCTCCAGGAATACATAATTATGGTTCTAGTTTGGAAGATATGTTTTAACTAGAATACAACAAACTAAGTCACAACTCATATTTCTAATATTTGATATTTCAACAGACATTTCTATTAAAAATGGTAGGCCTACATTTAAAAAAAATAGCCCTCGCCAAACAGTAATTTTTATAATACCTTCACTGGAGGGGAGTTGCAATTGCCACAGATTTTCCTGATAATGTATCTATTGTGTTATTTTGGTACCAATGGATAAGCTAGGGATCCGCTACAGGGATCGGGAAGTCCCGCGGGAATCCGCAACTCCGTGTGATCCAAATTCCTAAATAAAGCCCAATTCATAATTTCACATTTTATAATGATGACACCTTATATTAATTCACTGCGTTATAATATCACGGATTTTGCTTTCTTGGCGGGGCGATTGCTTGGTCGTTCCATATTAATTCTCTTTTTTTTTTTTTTTTTTTTAATTATGCAAATGAGATACTTAATTAGCATATTTTATGCCCAAAATCTAATCAGGTCGAGAACTCATCAACCCGCTTCTTTCCACCAAGTTACATCATTGTTGCCCTTACGGAACTCCAGATAAATTGTATACAACATGGGTTAACATTTTTATCACGGACGGACGGACGGACGGACGGACGAACGGACGGACGAACGGACGCTGCTCATTTTATAGTCCCCGTTCCGAACTCGTTCGGCGGGGACAATAAAGCCCAATTCATAATTTCACATTTTATAATGATGACACCTTATATTAATTCACTGCGTTATAATATCACGGATTTTGCTTTCTTGGCGGGGCGATTGCTTGGTCGTTCCATATTAATTCTCACGGTCGTACATGAAATATATGGCATGGATCGTTCATCAGGCATGACTGTGTCCGGCTATATAACCGATCCACTGTGTACACGCTCCGTAGCCGTATACGGCTACCTAACCACAAAGCCTGTTTTGGTTATATAGCCGTATACGGCTACGGAACCCCGGGGTTAGGTAGCCGTATACGGCTACGGAAACACTCCCTTTGTATAATTATATAGGCATTGCAGTTTGCTAATAAAATATTTGGAATATGTATGTATATGTGTGTATGTGTGAAAGTGTTTGTACCTGTGCATATGGTGTACCTGCATGTATGTACCTGCATGTGCATGTATTCATGCTTGTACCAGCAAATACATGTACATGTTTGTGTACGTAGGTTGCATATAGCTGCACCTGTGTATGTACCTGCGTATGCATGTATGTATGTGTATGCATGTACATGTGTATGAACATACCTATTATGTATGAATATATTTGGACTTGCTTTAAAGGTCGAAGGTTAACACTGGCCGCAATCTAGTGCCATTGTGCGATCTTCTTCTTAGCGTATCCACAAGTCATTGGTAATGGCTTGTGGTGGTGTCAGGATTTATTCAACTAGTGTGCTGACCCGGGGCAGCGTGTATCCATGATACGGACACTCCTAACATGGCCCGCTATTTGAGGCTGGGGCGGATTGGGGCAGTCAGGGGTTTCCACCCTACTCTTATTCGACACTGACTGCGATGTACAGTTGTGACTCTCTGTACACAGGACCGACGGCTTAACATCCCTCCGAAGGACGGGATGCTTTCATGATCATCTGCCCAATTCCAAGTGAACCATGGAGAGCGGTATTCTGTATTTAATCAATAGCTGGTATACAGATCAAATCCAGAATTGATAGTACCCGAATAAATCCCAGCAAGTGCCACGACCCCACCGGGATTCGAACCCGGGAATTTGTTGGTAAATTTGCGCCAGAGGCAAGCACCCTAACCGCTTGGCCACGCTCTCCCACATTGTGCGATATTAAATGAATAAAAATGTTAATATTTTTGCTGAAAGCTAGTAGAGAAAAAGTGTATAATTTCAAAATCGACCATAACATGAATGTTTTGATCAAGCAAATTGTAAAAAAGAAATCACAAATATGCAAATGTGCTAATTAATTAGTCTTCTTACCCTAAAGAGTTTTTGATGTGGGGTAAGTGGACATGGATACTGATTTTTATTTTTAGAAATAACTAGGTGGTCACTCAGATTTCGCTTTCTTTTTGGTCAAGCAAGTTCCAAATATTGTTTATGAATAAGCAAATGAGCCAATTATTTATACATGTGCTTACCCCAAGTGGTTTGATGGGGAGTAAGTGGGATATTGTTACTGATTTTTATTCTTGTGCATATTTTAAGAAATCGTGAATGTTAAAAACGTAGTATCATACTCATCTGTAATGACAAAAATGCCTATTTTACGACAATATTTTGGTAGAGTTATGTCATACCAACTATTCTGAAAACCCTTTCAATAATTATGAACAGCCATGAATACATATATGCCAATTGTTTTTTTTTTTATCTTGCCAACTTTTGCAATTAATGCCGCAGCCAATTGTGACATTATGTTTCTACTATTAGTGACACTCAGCTTATATATTACGTCTTTGACGGTGCTTCTATAAACAGAAGGAATCTACTGTTACTACTACTACTACTACTATGGCGTATTACGTGCAAGATACCATTATACAGTGTTTTGAAATATATTCCTTAAATTTTGCGAGGAAAAATGGAGAACTTCTTCTTGATTAAATCTCTGCCGAAAGAAATTAATTTTTAGGTCATCGGGTAATCTCAAGCACCTCCTCATATATTTTCCACAATATTTGGAACATCCGCTATGTAACATATATCGTGATGTAACGTAGAAATCCCCAATTTGGCGTACAGTTTTTCTACGGCGGTCCCTGGAAAGTGGTGTAGTCTGTGTCCAAACTGAACTGCGAAGATAGTATCTAAATTAGTACTGTGCGAGCGCTCAAACGTTATCAGTCCCTCATAGGCGAATGCAATGTAAATGACAGTAAATCTCAAATATCTCGGAAAACGAAGGAGTTCTAATGAGATTTTTTTTGCAATCAGAAGTCCGTTACTATTTTTTTTTGTTTTGAATATGTATCGTAATTGTGTCTTAACCTATAGAACCTAGCGAGGAAAATTGAACATTTTTTTGTCGGTACTTCTGTGCATCGCAAACCCGGACAATTAAACAACGAATCTCTAATAAACAGTATCGACGGCTCACTTACCGGACCACCGCCGTAACAGCTTCCAAATCCAAGCTAATAGGTCGCCCTGTCGGCGCCCCTAAAAACATGATTCTGTTAGCTCCATATATACTATGGTAAACATTAATAATAAGGCATGTTTTCAAACTCATATATAAAACACCAACCCCTTTGAGCACTAAGATTTCATAGGTACATGAGAAATACATATCTTCTTCAGACAACCCAAAATTGTGACGCACCTCTGGTAAAATCATAGGGGTCCTGAGGAGGAGCTATATGGGGATCCGGCCATGGACCTTTAAAACCATTCTTTTGAATTTCTTAAAAATTAATATAATAATAATATAAATACGACTTTGTTATGTGATCAAGCAAAATGAGTCGGAAGTCGCAAAAATAGTGATTTTTGAGATATAGCCACACAAAGGATTCTTTTTGTTCCCTATTGTTTTGACCACCTTCAACTGATCGAATTTTGGAAATATTTTTGTCAATTTCAAGGGGATGTCAGCAAAATGTAGCTTGTTAAATGCATAGAGCTATAATGAAAAAGTAAAAATTGATATATGACCGACTTCAGACTCATTTTGCTTGATCTCATCACTTTATAAGCCACTGCTGCCTAATTATTAGTATTCTGCCTTCATTCATGAATCGCATAATCCATTACGGCAGCCGGCCAAGAGCCACATGCCTACGCAAACCATGCACTTAGAAAAAAAAAAAACACCCCCCCCATTTGAAACCCTCACGCTGTGTACTAAAGAAATAAAGGGTGATGCAGTATCCTTTATGCGCGGGTGAATATGTGTCCCGAGGTTCGGAAAAACTAATGTACATCAAGCACAGCCGAGTCCATTATTTTAATTTTTTGTTTCCGGCCAAGGCTCCCTTAATCAGCCATAAATCACTGCAAAACCCTTATTTCTATTATACTTACGCAAACAGTGTGGATATAATTAAAAATTCTTCGTTGCCTTTATTGCAGAACAATGGGCAGTAAACTTAACCATCGAATCCTGCATTTTCATAATGGGTCATCGAGAGGTATAGAATAAGTATTACACCTGAGTCTCGTGTGTACATGGTGCGCAATTTGTTCGGGTCAGGAAATGGATACCCTCACAAAAATAACTGTAGCCTTTGATGGCTTGATCGATTGAAAAAAATTTAAAATTCGTGAAAACTGAGTAAACAGACTATCTAACCCATGAATTATTTGGTAAATTCTTTTATGTTTTCTTCATAAAAAAATCCCTTAATTGGTTGTACTTGTTTTCTGACTCCCCCTGTCAAATGGGGATTACAAAAATCATTTTTTTAGCTCTATGGTCAAAATGAAGTTTGAAATTTTGGTGCAAACTTATAAAGATGGGGTTTGGGTGAAAGCCCCATTTTATCAAGATAAAAACTTTTTATCTTAAATTGGGTCATCCCCCTTAATTAAAACCAAAAACCTAGATATAGCTGTGGTCAAAGACCCCGAAACCAGCCGCGGATATCTTCAAACCCAAGCCGAAACCTAGCCCCAGCTTCGAAAAACCATCCCCAGCTTCGAAACTTAGCCTAGCTTCGAAACCCAACCATATCTAGATCTGTAGACAGATCTGAGCACAGTCGAGTAGTGCCTTGACCCTAAACGACCGTCGATCTCGAAAATCTTTAAACATATTTGGATTGTCATAAGGATCATATTCAATTCTGTCCATTAGTAGCATTTTTGAAAATTTTACCTTTGACCCATCTTACTGACCGTTTGTCCTTCATTAAAATTTCAACTGATTAGATGTCATAAGATCATTTCAGTTAAATTTTTTAATTTTTTATAGTTTTTTGATTTTGAAAAAAATGACCTTGACCTCTTAATGACCTTGCTCAATCTCAAAAATATTTCAACTGTTGAGGGAGTGTCATAAGGATCATTTCAGTTAAATGTCAGCTCACTTGGAGCATTTTTTTGAAAATTTGATCTTTGACATCTTAAGACCTTTGACTCCAACAAATTTCAAATATGTTTAGAATATCATAAAGGATCATTTCAGTTAAATTTCCGCTCAATATCGGAGCATTTTGGAAATTTGACCAATTCGCCCTCCTATGACCTTTGATCTGAAAATATTTCAACATGTTTGGGATGTCATAAGGATCATTTTCAGTTTAATTGCAGCTCACGTGGCGGATTTTTGAAAAAATGAACCTTTGACCATCTTAATGACCTTTGGTCTCGAAAATAGTTTTCAACATATTTTTGGATGTCCATAATGAAATCATTTCAGCAAAATTTCGCTCAATCGTAGCATTTTTGAAAGTTTGACCTTTGACCCTTGAATGACCTCTACTGACCTTTGTATGGGATTTCTCACATGCACAGTACATAGCCCAAATTTAACCAATCTATCAGAAGACCTATGTCCGTATTTTGTCTTTGTCATGTTTCGCATTTTTATTTTTTTACAATTGGAGAAAGAATGGTAATCTATTATAACCATGCTACGCAACACAACAAACCAACTGAATATTCTTTTTGTTTTTATTTTGCATTTTCTTTGACTAGGAAAAAACATAACCGCCAATACATAAGCCCATCTAAATTTAAACCTTCTCCCCGGAAATGTAACCCGACCTGACGTACGATTTTTTGCATTCATCAAGTGAGTAAAAGATTTTTTTGTTTTTTGACGTGATTTTTTGCCGGACTCGCCAGACCATAATCCTTGAAATGCGATCTTCAATTCAAACACCCATAGGCGACTTTTGAACGCGGAAGGATTGAAGGGAGCGCTGCAATTAAAATAATAATCCCCCTACAATAAATACAGACTAATATTAAGGTGAGGCAGAGTTGTGAAGACCGTTACATACCGTTACTTTAAAACAATTCGATATCTCCTATATCGATTGTTAATCCTCATGTAAGTAGACTTAACCTTTTCTTCGAATGAATGGTAAGGCTGTTAACACCAGCTAAAGAAATCTGTCCTCTTGCAGACCCCAGGTTAGGGCATTTATAACGGGCGTAAGACAAGGCGAGCGAGGCGACGTAGCGAGCGAAACCGAACCCCCCTTACCGATTTTGCAAAAATGCCCCCCTATCTCTGCCCAGTTGACCTTGAAACACTATCTGTGTACACCGAATATGAAGCATGATTCAAGGGTCCTTAGGAACAATTTTGGTGTTTATAGCTCTTGAATTGGGCGGGAGAAGAAGGATTTTCTGAGATTTTGCAAACCAAAAAAATATTTCTCTTCACATTCACTTCATTGAACCCAAATCTATCTGTGTACACCCTTGGTCAATTTCAATGGGATTCAGCAAAATGTCGCTTTTTAAATCATATAGCTATATGACAAAGTAACAATTGAATATTTGACCGACTTCAGACTCGTTTGTAATTTTGCTTGATCTCATCAATTTATAAAGCACTGCTGCCTATTATTACACTGCCATCTGGAAATCTCAATAATCAATGACGCATCCGCCAAGCGCACATGCCTACCAGCACTTAGAAACCCCATTTTGAACCTATCACCCTGTGTTCTAAAAGAATAAGGGTGATTCATATCCTCTAGGGGTGCATAATGTGTCCTGGGTCGGAAAAATAATGGACTAATAACGCACAGCCGGTCCATTTTTAAGTTTTTTTCGGCCGAGGATACAATTATGAGCCCATAAATATAGCCTGCAAACCCTTTATTCTATTCTATTATCATCCGGAAAACAATTGTGAAGATGAAAATGCTTTCGTGGCCCATTATTGCAGAACAATGGGCAGTAAACTAACCTATCAGAATGCTGCATTTCATAATGGGCCGCAGAGGTAATAGACTATGTTTAAGAGTCTCGTGTGTACATGGGGTGCGTCAATTGTTGTTCCTGTCAGAAAATGGATGCCTTCACAAAAATAACTGTAGCCGTTGAATGGCTTGATCGATTTCACAATTTAAAATTATCGTGAAAACTGAGGTAAAAACTATCTAACGCATGAATTAATTTGGTAATTCGGTTATTTTTCTTCTTCATAAAAAAATCCCTTAATTGGTTGGTACTTTTTTCTGACTCACCCTCTGTAAGGGGATTACAAATTCATTTTTTTTAGCTCTTATGGTCAAAATTGAGTTGAAAATTTTGGTTGGCAAAAAAAAAAACCTTTTTTATAAAGATGGGGTTTTGGGGTGAACGCCATTTTATCAAGATAAAAAAACTTTTTATACTTAAATGGGGGGGGGTACATCCCCCTTAATTAACAAACAAAAAAAACTAGATATAGCTGTGGTCAAAGACGAACCAGCCGCGGATAGCTGCAAAAACCCAATCCTAAAAACTAACCCCAGCTTCGAACCCAGCCCCAGCTCGAAACGTAGCCTAGCTTCGAAAACCCAACCATATCTAGATCTGGAACAGATCGGAGCACAGTCGAGGTAGTGAACCTTTGACCCTAAACGACCTTCGATCTCGAAATATTTTAAACATATTTGGATTGTCCAAGCTCAGATTAATTTCTGTCCTTGTAAGCATTTTGAAAATTTGAACCGTTGACCTTCTAATGGTTTGTTCTCAAAATCTTTTCCAACATGATTAGGATTCTAATGATCATTTCCTTAAAATATCAGCCAATCGGATGAATTTTGAAAAATGACCTTTGACCCTTAATGAACCTTACTCCTCAAAAATATTCAAATGTTGGAGGATGTCATAATGATCATTTCAGTAAATTTCAGCTCAAATTGGAGCATTTTGGAAATTTGATCTTTGACATCTTAATGACCTTTGATCCCCAAAATATTTCAATATGTTAGAATATCACTAAAAATATTTAGTTACATTTCATCTCAAATCGACATTTTGGCAAATTTGACCTTCGACCTCCTAATGACCTTTGACTTGAAATAGTTTTCAACCTTTAGTAGGATGTCATAGATCATTTCCATTTAATTTCAGCTCAATCGGAGGATTTTGAAAAAAGGACCTTTCACCTCTTAATGACCTTTGGTCTCGAAAATATTCAACTATTTAGGATTCATAAGAATCATTTCAGCAAAAAGTTCAGCTCATCGGAGCATTTTTAAAAGTTTGACCTTTGCCCTTGAATTGCCTCTAATGACTTGTATGAATTTATAACGTCACCAGTACAAGTAGCCCCAATTTACCAATCAGAAGACGCGATGTCCGTATTTGTCTTTTTCATGTTCTCATTTTTATTTTTTTACAATTGATAAGAGGGTAATCTATTAACCATGCTACGCACAACATCACTTGAATATTCTTTTTTGGGGTTTTATTTTGCATTTTCTTGACTAAGGAGAAAACCATAGAACCGCCATACATAAGCCCTCTAAATTGAAACCTTTCCGGGAATGTACCGCACCTGAATTAACGATTTTTTTTGCATCAACAGATTGAGTAAAAGGATTTTTTTTGTTTTTGACGTATTTGCCGGACTCCCAGGCAATGAGAATAGTTTAAATGCAACTTCAAACAACCCAAGGGCGACTGACCGGAAGGAATTGAAAGGGAGCGCTGCAATTAAAATATAATCCCCCTACAGAAGTACGGACTATAATTATAGTTTAAGCAGATTGTGACCTTCATACCGTTAAACGTTTAAAACCAATTCCTAATATCTCCTATATCGATAGTTAATCCTCATACTGTATAAGATTTAACCTTTTCTTCTAAATGAATGTAAGGCTTTCCAAGCTAAAGAAATTCTGGCGTCTTGCAGACCCAAGGTAGGGCATTTAGACTACAGGCGTAAACAATCGCGAGCGAGGCGACGAGCGAGCGAAAACCCGAACCCCCGTACCGATTTTGCAAACATGCCCCCTATCTCTTGCCCAGTTGAACCTTGAAACCACTATTGTGTACACCCAATATGAGCTAATTCAGGGGTCCTGAACAATTTTTGGTGTTTTATAGCTCTTGAATGGCGGTATGAAGAAGAGTTTCTAGATTTTTGCACCAAAAATATTTTCTCTTCCAATTCACTTGAACCCACATCTGTGTACACCGCTTTTTTGAAAGGACCTGGGTCCAGTGGTCCTCTGGATGAATTTGGCTTAAATTGGCCCAAGCGTTTGGCACTAGAAGCATTTTCAAGCTTTGAGCGACGCGTGTTGCCAGAAGGAGAAAGATCGAACGCCGCCAGGACACTATGCCCGTCTAGTAAAATGACACTTGCTGAACCATTCTGTATAACTTTTGTTAAAATCATTCAAACTGTGACCTAACGTAGCCTTCTAGTTCTTCGAAGGCGTGACGAAAAGGTTTATAATGTGCGCGTATCAGCGTATGTGCTGCATAATGGTAAATACTACGCTACCTATACGCACGTAATGCCGACGGTCGCGCAGTTTTTAATTCGTTTTGTTGTTTGTGTGTTTTAGGCATGTCGTTTACACGGTTACGGTAACTGACTACTACTGTAAAGAGGAAGAAAACTTTGAGGAAATACGGGTAAGATCATACCTTGTTGTACTAAACACAGTACATCGACATAACCAAACGTGAACTTCTTTAAAATTTCACATAGCCTGTCTTGGTGTCGTCGTATCGAGCGAGTGGTTTAATTTTTTTGTTTTTGGTTGTAGCTTGTAACCGTGCATTTAATGCATGTGTCTTTGCTACTCTGACGTCACCTTCGCTGGCAAAACATAGGTATTCTACAGCAATATAGAGTTGATATTTTTGTGTATTTTGACCTTTTGACCCTTAAACGTGCTCACAGAGCGGGGTCACTGCGGACTCTTTTTCACTTTTCAGTGATCTAACAAGATAGGCATAGGCTATTTAGGGTCATTAAGCTTCTTTTATATATTTGACCCACCAGAACCCATTTGACCTTTTGATCCCCAAAATGTGCATATAAGTAAGAGAGCTTATTTCCAGTGGTTCTGTGAACAAATTTGACTAAATATCTACTTTGGTTAATGAGTTATAGCTTTTTTGCAAATAGGAATTAGCTCATTTTGCATATCTTGCACGTTACCCCTATGCCATTTCTGTCACAAGATTCGTTTCGAACATTATCCGCAACTTTTGCCACAGACATTCACTATCTATAGGCTAGTTCGTATCGATTTTGAGATATAGCAATTTGCAGATTAATTAGATATCCCGCCAATCTCTCAGAAGACCGATATAACGTACTACCGCGACGCCGTAACAGCTTCCAAAGCCAAGCTAATAGGTGCGCCCGTCCGCGCCCCTAAAAATGATTCTGTTAGCTCCTAGTAAAATACTATGTAAAATTAATCATAGAGCAGTTTTTCACTCATAACTCTCAAACCAACCCTTTGAGCACATCAGATTTCAATAGGTACATGAGAAATCCATATCTTCTTCAACACCACATTGTGACCACCGCCAGGTAAATCATGGGTCCTGAGGAGGAGCTATCATGGGGACCGTCCCATGGACCTTTAACAGTCAGTTTGAATTTCTTAAAAATTATAAATAGATAATATATCGCCATTGTTATTGTGATCAGCAAAAATGGTCGGAGTCGCAAATAGTGATTTTGAGATTAGCCCCCCCCCCCCAAAAAAACAAGGATGCCTTTTGTTTCCTATTGTTCTTTGCCACCCTTCAACTGATCCTATCTTTGAAATAATTGGTCAATTCAATGGGGATTTCAGCAAATGTAAGCTTTTAAATGACATGAGGCGATATAAAAGTAAAAAATTGAATATGACCGCTCAGACTCATTTTGCTTGATCTCATCACATTATAAAGCAACTGCTGCCTATGATTATTATGCTCCTTCAGGAAATCGTCAAAACCTAGGCCGCCGCCACGGCACATGCCTACCACACTTGAGAAACCCATTTTAACCCTCACGCTGTGTCTAAAGCAATCAAGGGGTTGATGCCGTATCCCTTTATGGTGAATAATGTGTCCAGTCGGAAAAGAACTGACTATACGCACGCCGAGTCCTTATTTACTTTTTTTCCGGCCCAGGATACTTATGAGCCCATAATCATCCTGTCAACCCGTTATTTCTATTCTATTCCGAAAACATATGGTGATATAATGAGAAAATCATTCGTGGCCCATTTTGCAGAACAATGGGCAGTAAAATCATGTAACATCAGAATGCTGCATTTTCCATAAGGGGGCCGCAGAGGTCATAGAAAAGTGTATGATCTCGTCTCGTGTGTACAGTGGGTGCGCAATTTGTTCGGGGCAGATAATGGATACCTTCACAAAATAACTGTAGCCGTTGATTGGCTTGATCGATTTAAAAATTTACATTATCGGCAAAGCTGAGTAAACAGACTATCTAACAATGACTTAAGTTGGTAAATTCTTTATTTTTCTTCATAAAAAAATCCTGAATCCATATTGTTTATTTTTTTCTGACTCAACCCGTATGGGAATTACAAATCATTTTTTAGCCTTATGTCAAAATGAGGTTAAATTTTGGTGCAAAACTTTTCAAAGACTGGGGTTTTGGGGGTGAAAGCCATTTTATCAAATAAAAACTTTTATACTTAATTGGGTCATCCCCCTTTAATTCAAACAAAAAAAACTAGATCAGCTGTGGTCCAGACCACGAAACCAGCCGCGGATAACTTCAAACCCAAGCCTAAACTAACCCCAGCTTCGAAACCCTAGCGCCCAGCTTCTAAAACTAGCCTAGCTTCGAAACCCACCATTCTATCGGAGACGATCTGAGCACAGTCGAGGTGGACCTTTGAACCCTAAAAACGACCTTCGCTCTGAAATATTTAAACATATTTGGATTCGTCATAAGGATCATATTAAATTCTGTCCTTAGTAGCATTTGAAATTTGACCTTTGACCTCTTAATGACGTTTGTTTCTCAAAATATTTCAACATTATTGGCTGCTATAAGGATCATTTCAGTGTAATATCAGCTCAATCGGCTGATTTTGAAAAAAGACCTTTGACCTCTTAGGGAAAAACCTTTAATCTCCAAAATATTTCAACATGTTGAGGATGTCATAAGGATATTTCAATTTAAATTTCAGCCAATTGGAGCATTTTGAAAATTTGATCTTTGACACTTATGACCTTTCGATCTCCAAAATATTTCAAATAGGTTTAGAATATCATAAGATCATTCGTTAAAATCAGCTCAATCGGAGCATTTTGGAAAATTGGACCTCGACCTCCTATGACCTTTGATCTGAAAAATATTTCAACATGTTAGGATTCTAGGATCATTCAGTGTTAATTTCAGCTCAATCGGAGGAATTTGAAAAATGACCGCTGTTGACTCTGAATGACCTTTGGGTTCGAATAGTTTCAACATTTTATGATGTCATCAGAATCATTTTCAGTCAAATTTCAAGCTCAAGTCGGTAGCATTTTGAAAGGTTTGACTTTGACCCTTGATGAACCTCTATTGGACTTGTATGGAATTTATAACATCACCATACAGAGCAACCACCAACTTTACCAATCCAAGACCTATCCTATTTGTCTTTTTCATGTTCTCATTTTTATTTTTTTTACATTGATAAGAGTGGTAATCTATTAAACCATGCTACGCTCAAAATCAACTTTGAATATTCTTTTTTTGTTTTATTTTGCATTTTCTTGACAGGAGAAAAACATAAAACCGCCATACATAAGCATTCTACATTGAAAACCTTGCCGGAATGTAACCCGCACCTTAAGTACGATTTTTTTGTGCATTCATCAATGAGTAAAAAGATTTTTTTGTTGTTTGACGTGATTGCCGGACGTCGCCAGACCATACATCCTTGAATTCGACTTTCAAACAACCCAAGCGACTTGACAGACCGGAAGGACTTGAAAGGGAGCGCTGCACTTAAAATTTAAATCCCCCTACAATAAAGCACAGGACTATATTATAGGTGAAGCAGAGTTGTGACCTTACATACCGGTACGTTTAGAAACCAGTTCCTAATATCTCCTATATCGATTGTTAATCCTCATGTAAGTAGACTTAACCTTTTCTTCGAAATGAATGTAAGGCTTTACCAGCTAAAGAAATTCTGGCTCTTGCAGACCCAAGGTTAGGGGCATTTATACTGGCGTAAGACAAGGCGGATGACGCGAGGCGAGAGCGAGCGAAAACCGAACCCCCTTACCCGATTTTGCAAAAATGCCCCCTATCTCTGCCCAGGTGACCTTGAAACACTATCTGTGTACACCCAATATGAAGCATAATTCAGGGGTCCTTAGGAACAATTTTGGTGTTTATAGCTCTTGAATTGCGGGAGAAGAAGGATTTTCTAGATTTTGCACCAAAAAAATATTTCTCTTCAAATTCACTTGAACCCAAATCTGTGTACACCCTTTTTGAGGACTGGGTCAGTGGTCCTCTGGATTGAATTTGGCTTAAATTGGCCCAAGCGTTTGGCAGAGAAAGCAGTTTAAGCTTTAGCGGACGCGTGTTGCCGAAGAAGACAGAGACTAGCGACTCCAGGACACTATGCCCGTCTAGTAAAATGACCACTTGCTGACCAAATTCTGTATAACTTTTGTGAAATATCTCAAACTGTGACATAAAAGTAGCCTTCTAGTTCTTCGAAGCGTGACGAAAAGGTTTTATAATGTGCGCGTATACAGCGTGTGCTGCATAATGGTAAAATACTACGCTACCTATACGCACGTAATGCACGACGGTGCGCGCGTTTTTATTCGTTTGTTGTTTGTGTGTTTTAGGCATGTGTTTAGCACGGATACGGTAAATTACTACTGTAAAGAGGAGAAGACTTTGAGGAAATACGGGTAAGATAAATACCTTTGTTGTATCTAAACACAGTACATCGACTATACCAAAAGCGTGAACTTCTTTAAATTTTCACATAGCCTGTCTTGGTGTCGTCGTATCGATCGAGTGGTTTAATTGTTTTTGTTTTGGTTGTAGCTGGTACACGTGCATTTAAGGGGGCATGTGTCTTTGCTACTCTGACGTCACCTTCGCTGCCAAACATAGGTATTCTAGCAATATAAGCAAGCTTGATATTTTGTGTATTTTGACCTTTGACCCCTTAACGATGGCTCACAGAGCGGGGTCACTGTGGACTCTTTTTCACTTTTCATTGATGCCTACAAGATGGCATAGCTATTTAGGTCAATTAAGCTTCTTTTATATTTGACCCCTAGATGACCCATTTGACCTTTTGATCCCAAAATGTGCATATAAGTAATAGAGCTTTTTCCAGTGGTTCTTGTGAACAAATTTGACATAAATATCTACTTTGGTTAATGAGTTATAGCGTTTTTGCATATTAATTAGCTCATTTGCATATCTTGCACGTGACCCTATGGCCAATTTTCTGTCACATGATTCGTTTCGACATTATCCGCAACTTTTGCACAGACATCACCTATCTAGGTTGTATCGATTTTGAGATATAGCAATTTTGCATATTAATTAGATAATGCCGCCATTTTGAATGTTAATGAGTTCCGATATTAATTCTGTGTACAAGCTGTATATACTGACCAAAGACGATGCTCATGCGGGATTTTTGTATGTAGCGCACCTAATCTGTAGAAGAAGTAGGCCTCAAAAGATTTTTAGTTTTTGACCTCTATTGACCCCTACGAGAGGTCAAAGGTCAAACTATGTACACCCTTAGTGTAGCTTGGGTCAGTGGTTCTTCTGACCAATTTTGGTTAATATTGGCCCAAGCGTTTGGCTATAAGAAGCAAAAAAAGCAAATAATGAACACGGAAGGAAGGGAGAAGACTAAAACAGCACAAGCAGAAATACTATGCCCCCCACCCCCCCACCCCCAGTGAGACGGGCTTGGCATATAATACGGGAATAGTAAGAAACAGACCGAATACAAGAACCAGCCGTGCTACGCACACGGCTGGTTAATCACACTATAATGAAGCCAAAAAGTTTTGTTAGTCATCTGTGTTAAGATGGACCAATTTTACAGACACCATTCTATGTTAAAATGGGCCAGTTTTATTGACATCATTCTAAATTGAGATTTTTTTAAAGCCACCAGTGTTAAAATGAGCCCGTTTCATGGACACCATTCTTATAAATGATTTTTTCAAAAGTCACCTGTGTTAAATAAAATGGGCCAGCTTTATGGACATCATTCTTATAATTGCAAATTTTATAACAGTCACCTGTGTTAAAATGAGCCGGTTTTATGGTAGCCTTTCATCAAGGCGGTGTGCTTTATTTTTATTTCCTTCAGGACCTGTACACGATGTGGTATAGCACCCTCTCACGGTGAGTCTCTTGCGCATCGCCTTTCTGTATTTATTTTGTGTGTTTTGTTTTCTTTATTTTTCAGGATAAATCTTCCGTAACTTTCCTGGGAACTGATACACATCATTCTTACAATTTCTATTTTTTAACAGTCACCTATGTTAAAATGGGCCAGTTTTATGGACATCATTCTTATAATTGCTATTTTTTAACAGTCACCTATGTTAAAATGGGCCAGTTTTATGGACATCATTCTTATAATTGCTATTTTTTAACAGTCACTTGTGTTAAAATGGGCCAGTTTTATGGACATCATTCTTATAATTGCTATTTTTTAACAGTCACCTGTGTTAAAATGTGCCAGTTTTATGGACATCATTCTTATAATTGCTATTTTTTAACAGGCACCTGTGTTAAAATGAGCATGTTTTATGAACATCATTCAAATAATTGAGTTTTTTTAACAGTCACCTGTATTAAATTGGGCCAGTTTTATGGACATCATTCTTAATAATTGCAATGGCCCAGTTTTATGGACAATCATTCTTAATAATTGCAATGGCCCAGTTTTATGGACATCATTCTTAAAATATTAATGGGTGATGGGTTGTCTCTAAAGTGGCATTTCACATACTCATTTGCAAATCCCTGATTTAGGGCATACATGTCCCCCTTATAATGACAATATACTCCGATTTGCATAAAGACGCCTTGCACTCCACGCGCAACACTGTCCCAGTTCGTAGACCAAACTTGGAGGCATCTTTGACAAAGACTACTGCAAAAATTTTAACATATATGCACACACACACACACCACACACACACACACCACACACACACACACACACACACACACACACCACACACACACACCACACACACACACACATACTATCAAAGTAATCACTATATACCACCCGTCCAGAACAAAGCGTACAAGTACGTACATACGTCATAATTTCCCACAACGCAATGCAACTTTTTAAAGAAATACATATGGTTTTAACATTTCACCCGGGCAGTTTATTTTTACAGTTCTGAAGCTGCAATTTTCACTACATAGAGTTTTAAAGCTCATCAACAAAATGTATACACATGCGGATTTTTAATATAGGTTTTCCCGAGCGATTTCACACAGTGTGCATATTTATTTGTAAAATATGTATCCGATTTCGTGCGAAATGGAATGAACGTTGACAATTGCGTTTTCCATTTAGCAAATGATAATTCAATTTCCTTTAAAGTGTATTCTATCGTTAAAATACGGCACACGGTTTCCCGAATGTACACTCAATTTCGTATATTGGTAATTCGTATTCGAACGAATTTGAATATACATGCACAATCAAGTTTTCGTTTTAATTTCTGTTCATTCGAATTCGCTAGATAGGCAATCGATTTCGCAGCAATTGTTAAATATAGATAAACACTAAACAGTCTTCAGATAAAATGTAAGTAAAAAGATAACTGAACTAGGGCATATGACAAAATCTCTTTTCCCCATGTCTTCCTTTACCGAGGCAGTTGCCGGGGGCAGTTGTTTGAAGAAAAAATATTTAAAGGAAAGTGACAAGTAAAACAGTGCTAAGTCACACACACACACACACACACACAAACCCCCCCCCACACACACACACCTACATGCACACACCTACCAACAATAAATGCATTGTGGGGTACTCTCACAATACATATGTGCGCGTGTGACATACGTACAAAGATATATATACTACAGTGTGGGGTAAAAATAAGTACAATTAAAGAAGCATTTCGTGATCCACGGCCTTGTCCCCCAGATTACCTAAAAAATCTTATTTTTATATCATCTAGCCTTAGTAATCCACGTGTGCCCAATCTTACGTTCAAATTCGGTCTCATCTGTAAGAAATTCGTAATTTTGTATTTTCTGTCCGTAAACGGATATTTATTTGATTATTGGTTGCCGCTTTTGTAAATTTAAATGCTCATAAATGAAAAAGAATATTCAATTTAGTCAATGTAACAATGATACATTGATTTACCGCGAAATTGATTGCACAACGTTGAAATCGGCTGTGCATATATCAAACCGGAAAGCCTAATAATGTATTTGTAATCTCATAAATGAAGTCGTATGATCATTCACTTATTTGAATAAGAAAAAACGAAATCGAATGTTAGGTTTTGTGAAATTGAAACCAGAATATACCTCATTCCAAAAATAAGCGCGAATGGAATTTATATTTTACAAAATATCATGCACATTGTGCGAAATCGTCCGGGAAAACCTATATCTTTTTTCAAATAAAAGATCTTAATTAAGAAAATTGATATGATGTCATCAGTGATATTTTTTTTCCATAATTGAATTTTGACACATGAAATCAAAATTTGGACAGAGAATTTGTTTATAACGTTTGGCATTAGTTCTGAAATTAGTATCCTTTCTCGTCTCAAAACTGATAATCTCGAGAGAATGTTATAAAATTCTTTTGTATTTCTTTATAATTTGGTGACGTGTATACATACAAGTACGCTATTGTCTGCACTAACCAATCTGCAAGCAGACAACTCAAAAACAACTAGAATTTCACAGTTCTCTGCTTTCACACTCACTATATTCAAAGAATAACTTTTTAAAGGCACTATCAGTGATTTGATAAATCAGAAAATCGAAAAAATCATCAAAAATCAGATTTTTGCATGTTTGTAACAAGGACAGTTATCCTAACATACCCTGGAAATGATAGCACCAGAAGCAACCTAATAAGGACAAAATCAGAAAATTTTAGTCATTACTGTCCGTACGGACACTTACTACAACACGTAATTGAATGGAGATTCATATCTTTGAACACTGCCGTTTTCTTCCTCTTTTTCACAATTCTTCAGTTGGAAAAAGTAACTTATGAGAATTATACAGACTTATCCTTCACCTCTAAGCTATTCCTGGAAAATTTCAAATACTTTGACTCTTTCGGATAAATCACTGATAGTGTCTTTAAAGATGGAATTAAATGCTTCAGCACTGCAATCCTGATCCTTGCGAATTTGACTGCACCAGTTATCAAACCGGCTGAACATTGAGCGAAATACAATACACATTAAGCTACATTGATCGCCAATTCACTAATTTGAAATACATTTGTAACTTATCATTCAATTTCATGCAAAAACAAAAGCTTGTTTCACTAATTTGAATGAACAAAGTTTGTAATTGGCTAGGAAAACTATGATATTAAAAAATAACTGGATGAGACATGTATTTGTTGTATTTACATATTTTATATGACAGGATGTTGCAATAATAATCAATGAGTAGTGAATTTTACTTTGTTATTAACCTACGTTAAGTACCTTGGCATTGGATCACAGTGCATCAAAAGTAACTTAAAGGAGAACCTGTATCAAGAATAACTTACACACTTGAATATACACTATAAAAACAATTATTGAACACATATGGAGTAGTTTCATGGGAAAACAGAATTATACTAACCATGTGCTATTTGAAATACGCGCTACTGTATATGGGATATGTATTTGTGTTATGCGATACGGACGGCACAGTAGCGTCATACATCTTCACACATGATGCTTTCTTAATGTGTATTTCCTATGGCATGTATGACCTAAACGTGCCGTTCATATCGCATAACACGTTATACACTAGCGCGATTTTTAAATAGCACATGGTCAGACTAGATGGTTTTAATTTATTGTTAGGGTTATATAATTCCGTTTTTCTATGAAACCACTCGATACATTGTCAATAATTATTTATAGTGTATATTGTTTAATATTATTCGTTGTACGGGTTCTCCTTTAAAGGGAAAGGCAGCGATTTGCTGAATCAAAACATCGAGAAAAATCATCAAAATTTGTATTTTTGATACTGGCATAGATGTGCCAACATAACCTGCAAGTGGTTGGCTTGAAATCAGTTTATTAGTATTAAAGGTAGTACTTTTTATTTGATTCTGAAATTTCTATAAAATTCCGACTTCAGATCAAAAGAGCCTTTCCATGTGAAAATCCCAGAATTAAAAGCATAATATCGTGCACCATGACCTGTACAGTTTGACCTCAAACACAAATATTATTGATCTTTGTTTGTTCTGCACTGATGTAAACCACAATCAGTAGTTTAGTGTAGATTTTGAGTCGTCATTGCTGCATGTCTATTTGCAGGAGACGGTAAGAAAAATGTCCTCAAATACTTCATTTTTTCACTATTTGGGGTTTTTGTTCCAACATTAAAGTAGTTATATGGAATTGTACATAGTTATCTTTGATTTATAAACTAAAAAATGCATTTCCACATTTTTTAATTATCGCTGCTTATCCCTTTAATTTTTTAGAAAGATGCCTTTTGCACATATAGAATCATGGATTATTTCATCAACAATCCTTGCGATCAACAGTGGCCACTACTAATTTACTTTCAGTCTTAAATTTTTTAATCTTCTTCTCTTGTTTTAATTGAAAAGAAATAGCATAAGATTCTAGAATTAATATAACTTGAATTATATCAAACTATTACATTAATAACAAAACCAACTCAAAAGTTAAGACTTCACTCAGTCTATCACTTAACTTAAAATATGAGGGTATATAATCTGATAAATATTGTTTTATATCACATGGTAATGGTTGTGTTGTATTGCTATTCCATATGAATATAAATATATATATTTTATGAAGTGAGATACCGCTTTCAACATAAGACACTCTGACACCATGGAAAACACTACCTTTGGTAATTTCAGCGACTGTTACTACATTTCAAATGAAGAAATCCCATCCTGGCATTTCACTACTTCTAGCATCGTTGTCATCACTATTATAGTTCCATTAGTTACCTTCTTGGGTTTAATTAGTAATGGTGCTTTCCTCTACGTGCTGTATGCCATCCCACAGATGAGGACCAGTATCAACTTCTATCTGGCAAACCTTGCCATTACCGATGCTTGTCTGCTTATAATTGGTGCTACTCGTTTCCTCAATGATTACATTAAATCTCCAATAAATTTAGGGGAGATTTATAGTACGCCTGCTGGGTGCCTAAGTATAGCAATCCTACTGTACTTTTTCTATTTTACGTCAGTATTTCTTATCACTGTAGTTCTTTTTGAGCGCTACATGGCTATTTGTTATCCACTGAGACACCTGTCCTTCAAAGGCAAACAACATACTGTAAGAATTGTTACAGCAACATGGATCATGTCATTTATCATGTCTTGCATCACTAACCTAAACTTCAATGTGCTAATTGTTACAGTTTGTATTGAATTGCCTGCTAACAGTACTCTGGAACTACACACCTGTGATTCTTACTCCAAGTGGCGATATATCCTTACTCATGCCATTGACATCGGCCAATTTCTTGGATCTCTTATTTTTGGAATCTTCATGACAGTAAGTATAATAATTAAGCTAAGACAGTCATCAAGAATGCATCACAATAAAGGAACAGCACAGAAGGGGCGTATTTCAGGAAATCATCAAAGAATTACTAGAATGCTGATGATCAATTCTTGTGTTTACTTCACTTGTCTAGCACCAATCCAACTGGTATCAATTAATGAGTTATACACAGTGGCATTTCAAGAACCACTTCTTGACAATATAACCTTTGACATCTTTTATTGGGGAGGAACAGTTTTGTACCTGCTGAATTCTGCAATCAACCCTTTGGTGTACAATTTGTCAAACAGCCAGTATCGTCAGGCTTTCTCTGAGACTTTTGGCTGCTGCAAAAGATGCACAAGACTTGGACATTCTACTGTAAGTCACTCTGGACAAAGTATCCCTACAAGAGGTACACTGGCTGCCTCGCAGAAGCAAGTTAATGAAGAAACTTTCAGTACTAATCTGTAACTTGATGACTGACAAAAAAAGACATATTCATAAATGCTTACTATGAGAAAAGAAATATGATTGGATAATAATCATGCATTGATACTTGTGCTTAGAACATTTAGGTTTAAAAACAAGAGAAGGTGCCATACCTTCAGGTTGTACAATTGTTTTGAGGCAAGATAGATCCAGAGACACAATGGGGGAAATTTGTTTAGATTTATCCGTTTGTTGTAAAAATTGTGTCTATTTGTTTGTGTAAAGGCATGGGAGCCAAAACTATACTGGTTGCACTATTAGAATGTAAATATTGCTGCATGGGGTCTGTATGGTCTATGGAGGGCATCAAGCCATAACTCTGAAACTCATAACTCTATTGAACTGTCAAACAAAGAATATATACACATTTACATTTAGTGTGATCAAATGAACAATTTGTAACCAGTTTGAACAAAACTGGATTGTTCAGTGAATTTTACCCCAGGATGACCTTGAACTGTTATGTTACTATTGTACTAAAACTATAGATCATAGATAGGGCAAACTATACTTTTTGTAAACCTTAGGAGTAATGAACAATTTCAATTTGTTACCCCAGTATAAACACCCCCCCTTCTAAATGTTCAACAAAGTTGAGTATTAGAAGGAGAGTACAGATCAGTGAGTTCAAAACCCCCGTCCTGCAGTGAAAACGTGGTGACCACCAACTTTGTGATCCGATGCACTGTCCTAAATCATTTTCTGCGAGCTTTCCAAAGTTGATTTCAGTAAGTTTTAATATCTTATTTTTTGACACCAAAGCTGTTTCTGTTGCAATTTGTTTTGGGTCAAACCATAAAATTATTGGACTAGTTGAGCTACTCCTGTTGGTCCAGAAACTTTGTGAACTGGTGCACATAATTTTCTCAAACAGCTGCATCAGCAGATTTGGGGGGGTGCTGACATCCCAAGACCCCCAGTTGAAGCATAATTCAGTTCTTACGGTTGCACATCCCTACCTGAAAAAAAATCAAGTGCCTTTTTGTGAAGGCACTTTGTGCCTTTGTAAACCGGTGCACATAATTTTCTCGAACAGCTGCATCAGCAGATTTGGGGGGGGTGCTGACATCCCAAGACCCCCAGTTGAAGCATAATTCATTTCTTACAGTCGCATATCCCTACCTGAAAAAAAATCAAGTGTATGCATTAAGTGTTAACATTTAAGTAAGATAAATGATTTCCTGTTGACTTTGATTGCATGGTGTACTGGAGTGGGTGTTGGTATTATGCCTGGTGTACCTAGTTTATTGGTTTGAACCTGGAAAGTAGTATTTTCATTATATTGTTTTGAGAGACAAAGGAATCAAACAGAATTGTGGGCAGTACATGAGTGTTTCCTTTTAAAAGGATTATCTATACAGCAAGTAGAGGGCACTCTAAATTCAAAATGGACTTATTTAGACTGTAGCAGTAAATATAGTAAAATGGGGGGAAAATTGGATTTACCTCATACTTGTTGCAATTCCCCTTACTCCCTCTTTCCACTTCCCCCGACTCAATGCATCCTCCATCCTTAACCCAACCCCCTACTCTCCTCTTCCATTTGCTTCTTCCATGTCCTCTTTGGTTGTCCCCTCCTCCTCAACCACTTCCTCAAACTCAAAAGCCCTTCTTAAAGGGCCATGGTCCGATCACTAATGCCTTGTTATGTCCCCAGGGACCCCAGATTTTACCGGAAATGGTCAAAATTTTTGGCATCAAAAGAAAGCTACTATTTTTCTCATTTACCCTGTGAAATCTTATGGCTAAGCATGTTGGTTTGGATGTTATGAGCAAAAATGTGCCCATTTTGGTTGACCAATATTATATAATTTTACACAGTACTCTATGGGGATTACAAAATCACATTTTAGCTCTCAAAACAAGTTGAAATATCGGCACAAAACATTACAGATGGGGTCTTGGGGTGAAGGCCATTCTATCAGATGAAAACTAAATTCAGTCATCCCCCTTTAAAACATGCTTGTCATCCTTTCTCAGCATGTGCCCATACCAACTGTACACCATTTGCCTTCCAACCGAACAGTCAACCACTTCTTCCAAACCCAACATCTGCATGAAGTCCTCAGTCTTTCGATTCATCAACTTCACACCACCACATCGCTATCATCATTGCTATCTCTGTCCTTAAAATCCCCATCTATTTTCACTCAGACACCATGTCTCACTTCCATACAGCATCACCATCCCACAATTCTTATACACCATTCTTTCATCTTCAAAGGAATCCTTTTCCTGTGTAACACCATTCCACATTCCTAAACTTTACCCACCCATACCTTACTCTAGCTGTCACTCTAGCTGCCCCCCCAACTAATTATTCAGTTATCGTCCATGCAAAAAATTAAACCAAGTGCACTCAAGCGCACAGAATGCACAGATTCGCACACTCCATGCATAATGTACACACTGCATCACTTGCGCCTACATTATTCTATAATAGTTTGCACTTAGGAGGCCCGCCTATTTGGTGGTAACCAAGACTAACAACACAGACCTGTAGGTGATTTAGTCTTTGGCAACATCATGGACTGTACTACTTCCATGCTGCAAATGCAAGACTGTAACAATTTCAAAGTATCAACTTCTTTGGAACCACAATAGAAGAGTCCAAAACATTTCTTGCTTGGCATCTTCATCACCAAGGATGTCATGGTCTCCTGTGATTATCAGAATGGCTACGACAGCCAGCCAGTGACTGGGATTGCTTCAATGGCCACTACCTACACCGAGACAAATCAACAGATTGTTTTATCCATGGTTAGGCCAGTCATGGAATATGCAAGCTTAGTATAAATTGGAGAACACCCACCTTACTATCTAAACTTGATACAAATTGAGGGCGGGCCAATTCCATCATTGGTATCCTTCGGAATAAGCTTATCTCTCACCATGTTCAACACCGTGGACACCCCAGGGCTGTTGAAATTGCCACTCTTTTTCATGACATGTTCAATGGAAAACACCATTATGTCTTTTACCAGCTTCTGTGGGAGCCTCATGCAGTTAACCCTTTCCTTACATGCTCAATCAGATAATGTTGTTGTAAAAATCCCAAGGTCCAGCTTGGTTTTGTGCAGGTTCATGCAATGCCCTTCTGCCTCTTTTGGCCAAATCAGAATTTGCAGAGCCTCAAGCAAGAGGTTAATAACTAGCTTGGCACCAATCCATCAGTGTTACCTCACAAGATAAATACTGGTAATGCCCAGAATTAACCTTGACATTTACAAAAAACGAATTGCAAATGTACATTTTAAGGCAACTTATTGGCGACATAGCTGTTTGAAAGTCTCATTTTATTATGACAAAACCAGAATAAAACAAACAAATATCCATGGTGACACAGTTTTGACAACTGATTTGGATTATATATTCCATTAACTGCATCCTGTGTAAATTTTACCAAATTTCATTGCAGGCTAGTTTTACATGTCTTTCTATGGAAAATGGGCATATAGAGGGCACTATAAGTATAACATACAAATTATGAGCTTTGAAGGCATATATGGCAAGATTCCCGCAATGGATTTTCTGATTTTTGCAGAGGAGTTCTTGCATGTCCCTACTTTTATCAGTTGACCAACTTGTGTAGTCACTGCTTAAAATTGTTCTGAGAATAAAAGAGACAATTTGCATGGGATCGATCAGCTGTGGCTAAAGATCCCAACTAAAGATACTTAATTTAATGTGAATATTTTTGCACAGCATGCTGACATGGAGTTGACAATGGCAACACCAGAATTTGTTTTTAACCAATTCAGGCAGTAGAAGAGAGGAAACTAGACAACTCCAGGAGACTGCCTGTTACGTTAAGGTAGTGAAAGACTGCAACACCAGACAAATGTCAAGCTGTTTGTGAGTAACAACCCCCTAAGCAGGGGAATCTATGTATAACCCATATGGACCTTGGGTCAGTTGTTCTTCTGATCAAGTATGGTGATTATAGCAATTGCTTGGTGGTACAAGGAATTCATAGATTTCCAAAGAATGCTGCTTTAATCAGCCCATGTGACCTTTGACCCAAATCTGTGAACACCCCATATTGGCCTTGGGTTAGTGGTTCGTCTGACCAAGTCTAGTGATTATAGCAATTGATTTGTGGCAGAAACAGCATAAATGAGGGTTAGAGTGACTGACCTGTAATGAGCCCTGTGTGACCTTTAACCCCAATCTGTTAACACCCCATATGGGCCTTGTAATGTGGTCTGGTGTGTATTCCCATAGGATTTTCATGCTAAAATTGATTTTGTTGCTGCTTGGGTTTCGATAGGGCCTAGACTGTCAGAAAATGATGGGGTTCAAATTTTCGGGTAAATGCTCAGATGTTGAAAGTGGTGGTCAATGAATTTCCTCTAGTCACACTGAACGCAAATTGCATTTAACTGATTTGGTGATATCACCATTGGCAACTCCAGGGGAAAGTTTTGGTGACCCCATAGACCGATGTTTAGACCCTTGCTACATTTGCTATGTAATTAGCCAATCAAATGTCCACACAATGTAAAATACTACATTTTTGGAATGAGACAATACAAACCAACTTTCACCAGTTTCAACAAAACCGAGGCATTGGGTAAAGTTTTACCCCATGATGACCCTGAACATTTGGGGCATGGCACTTAACTAAAGGTTGGAACCGAGGCAAATACATACCTTTTCTAATCCTTAATAAAGGGCATTCTCCGATAAAAGTTGTTCAACCAATTTTTTGTGTCGCTCACAGTCATACACTGTTTAAAGTCCTGTTTGCTCGTTAAGAATAATGCTTATTATTTAAATTAACTTAAGAAGAGTATGCTTCCAAAATGATCTGGACTCAAGTTGTAACCAGGCAAAAGTATCAAGCAATAAGGCTGATGATACAGCATGATTCTTGTTTTTCGCCATGGCGCCAGCCCAAATATCCTTCTTTAAATTTGTCCCTGCTCGTTACAACAAGAGCGCATATCACAACCGGTAACATGCCATTTATCAGCCCCTATTATGCCCTAATTACAAAGTTAAAAAATGATAATATTGGATTTTAAAGGTTCGTAGAGTTTCTCTGAGAGCCATTCGCCAATATCACAGATCAGATACTTACCATAATTCAAATTGATACAAATTGCAAAAATAACGGTAGAAGAATGTTCCAATATGCGAAAATCAGCACATTTCAATGTATATTATACATGTTTGTATAGAATCTGGTTTTGAAGTAACACTTTCCAGGCCTGCTAATGGAAAGAATCCCTCATGTTACGTTCCTACCGCTACAGATACGTTACCTACCTCCCGCATGCTCCTTGCTAAACACCGTGACACATAGAGTCGAATACCACACCATGCTTTAGAGATGGTAATAACTGATAGATATAGAGATTAAGTTCGTTCTCTTCTTATCGTGTCCAAACACTTTGGTTCTCAAATATGATCCAGCTAGAGAGATGGGTACAACGTCCTGGGCTGCTTCACGAGTCCACAAGGGTCCTTGTTTGTGCATTGTTTGCTACCAGCAGTGGCAGACCAAGAGGTGTTCCATTGTTTTTGGTGCTGGGGGGGGGGCCACAACCACAGGTAGTAGCCTGATCTGCTTCCAGATAGCCCCACTTTCTGAAGGAAACCTTAGATAGGCCAATTTTTCTGATCTGGTTCTCAATCTATGGAGGCATCGCCATTCAGAGCTATTCAGCACATAAGGAGTCAGCTCCAGGTGGAGAATGCTCACAGGATTCAATACACGTAGATGTTACTTGTATGATGGGCAAGTCTTCTTCCACAAGGCGACTCCTCTTAACCCTTAGAGACTGTTTCAGAGGTTGGACTTTGCTTAAGAAACTCTCTCTGGATTTAAAAGACGTTGGCAGCAGGATATGTCCAGACAGTGGGTGCTTCACATTGGATACATGGCAGCACACTCTTGCATGCTCGCTACGTCTCGAACGGATGTCGGGTGGAGCAATTCCTGCTAGGATGTTACAAGTTTTCCGTTGGTTTGGACGGAGGCACCTGTGATAAGCCGGCCAGGAGGCATTTAACGCCTGTGATCAAGCTTCTTGGCATGGTTGATCTTCCCCATAAAGGGCATGCATCTCTGCACATAGTAGCACGGGCACGTTGCCGTCGATTCTTAGGGTATGTTGCGAGCACCCCATCTTGTTCCAGTGAGTTTGTTCAAAGGATGTTTATTGCGTGAACATACTTTACCTTCTTCTCTCGATGTGGGTCTTAAAAATGAGTGCGGTCCAAGACTCCTAGGTAGACAGGGTTATCACAGTGCTCCAGGGGAGTTCCATACCAGTACTTAAGCTGACGTTTGGCTCACTTTGCGTAGATAGAAAGTACACACCTGTGTCCTTAGATGGATTTGCACGTAGGTGGTTTTCCTCATCATAAGGAGTGAGTTCATCCAAAGCCTCGGAGAGTCTCTCTTCAACACTGTGAGTTTCGGCATCTTGTGCGCTATTCCAAGATCGTCTGCATAATAAAACGACAGTTCCTCATGCACTCTAGTTGGTCATTGTATATAGGTTGAACAGAGAGGTGCAAGCACACTCCCTTGTGGTAGACCATTCTTGAGCCTCTTCATCAGCTCTTCTCGCTCTAGCTGCACAAGAAAATCCTGTTTGCCAGCATCCTCGGCTAAGCTCAGTCAGCGATGTCCCTTGTAATTCCAGGATCCTTAGGAGTAGGCATCTGTGATTAAGTGTCGTATGCTGCTGACACAGCTCTGACACAGCTCCGGTTACCATACCATTTTCAAAACCATCCTCATTGTGTTGAGTTAGGTTTGAGTACTTGGCTTTTTGTTGATTTGCCTGGCCGGAAACCTGATTTGTTCTGGTATGAGGTATTCATCTATCACAGGTGCGGTACGATTGAGCAGGCGACGTTCAAAAAGCTTGAAGGTATGGGGGGCTAAGGAAGTGATATAGGTCTGAGCTCTTGGGTTGGATGGATCTTTCCAAGCTTTAGGATGCCTAACCTGTGCTTTTCCTCCAGATCTTTTGGAACCTGTGCGAAATAAGGCAGCAATTGTAGCGCTCAGAAGCCATTCCATGCTACTGGGCCAAAATTCTTTAGTTGCTCAGTAGAGATTTTGTCAAGGCCTACTGCTTTTCCTGGTTGCAGTTTTAGCAATACCAGATTCCATTCGTCATGTTGAATGGGCGAGTGAAACCAGGGTCACCACTATACCTCTTGTTGTCTAGTTTGATCTTCTTGGGTTCTTGCTGCACTTGCCATTTAAAGCATTGGTGTGCAACTTGGTTGGGGTGTGACTTTGGCTGCTTGTGGAGGTCTGTTGGATCCCTCGGATCCAACAGATCAATAGTGTGGTAAAGCATGTAACTTTTTCTTAAAATAGATTAAGACAAGGCCATCCAGATTACGTTACCCAGATAGTTACTTTAGTGTTAACGTTAGCATTATACTAAAAACCGATATTGTTTTTTAAGATCACCCATGCATTGTTCCGTGTTCCCTGAAAAATTAAAGTTTACGATTTTTAATGACTTTCAGGAATCTTACTGTTGATATTTGGTCATTTTGGAGACCAAACCTGACACGTGTTAACGGAGAATGGCCCAAAGAGAACGAACTGTTAATGTACATTAAAACACAATTTGACTCAATTTCAAATTTTCCCCTGTAGTAACTTTTCCCCCTTGAATGGTGCACAGTCTGAAAATGAACCCCCTCTTTTCTGACAGTCTGGTTCCTAATTGAATGCAAAATGGCAAGAAAACCATTTTAGCACATAAATCCCTACGGGAACTGTTTCATTGACATCCAACCCACACTAATTGATGTCAGGCAGCTCTTCTTGACCAATTCAATGACTATAGGAATTGGTTTGTAGCAGAAACAAGCAAAAAGGAGGTTAAAAATGACTGACCGTAATGACCCCCCCTGGAAGACCTTTGACCCCAACCTGTGAATAACCTATATGACAGAGTATGACCTCTATGACCCTACATGAAGCCCTATGGCCAACTGTGACACCCTATATGAAGCCTTAACGTCCAGTGTTCTTGTGCAATCAGGTCAATCGTTTTGGCACTTTAGCATTTTGAAGGCAACATCTTGAGGCAGTGAGAAAAACTATGGCCCGTTTCATGGGCATAGTAAATATTGACCAGTCTAGACCCAAGTAGGATTAATAGCAACACTAACACCTTTATACACAGAATTTAAAGTCAAAATGCCAACTCTTTTACTGATTGCCGGAAAATGTGACCCTATTAGATGCCAACCATTGATTGGCTGTTTGTACAGAGTCACCTGCCATGCCATTCTTTCATCACCACTCTAAAATGCTAAGCCATTCCTTCCAATAAGACAGACAGCAACCCCATCACTCATATACCATGCTACAAACTACTGCCCAGGCATAAATAAACTATAAGAGTATTTTTCTATTGAGACCAATTTTCTAGTATATACCGGCAAAGTGATTAAATTTGGCCATGCAACAGTCGCGTCCCCTGGCATTTTCCTGTTTCTAAAATACGGATGAAAGTTTTTCTTCTTTTGGTTAATGCCAATAGAAACAATCCTTCCGGTACGTGCGCACACCGGGGGGGGGGAGCAGTGCGTAAGGGGGCATGCCCGCTCTGAGGGGGCAAATTTCCCAAGCTTGGGAAAATTTTCCCTCTCAGGGGGGTCAAAGGCCAATTTTTCCCAGTCAGCGGGCTAAAAAATGGCTGATTTAGCATGCTGGTTTTGCAATTTTTTCCCGCCAAAGTCGTCAGGGGGGGCAACCTGCCCCCCCTGCCCCCCCCAACTGTACGTACTGCGACGACGGGACACGGCGACGGGCCGCTTCCGGGGAATACAATGGAAATGGGGCTCAGGCCAGGCATGGTTCACCAATTTTGTACTCACAGTGATATTGTCTGCCATCATTCCACAAGTGTTCCTTTTTTAAAAAAAAAACAAAAACAAAAATTATGGCTGAACAATACTGCAGCATGTATCCAGCATTCGTTTGAACAAACAGAGGCAACTTCAACACCGATTGCAGAATGGAGAGAGAGGCTGAAATTCATTGAATTTTAGATCTATGTAGAAAATAAAACCCTACAAAAATATTACAGCTCAAGTTAGCAAGATCACAACCCACAACTACAACCACAGTTGACCTGTGCAAATGGGACCATTAGGGAGCACAACCACTAAATCACTCCGAATTTTGTGTAATGGTGAGTAGTTCGGTGGGTAAAAACATTACCGCTAGATGTAAGACAAATGGGGTGGCATGGTGCGTAGTATTGTTTGATTGTCCAAATATTAATATTTAAATGAATAGTGCAGACAATGTTCTATACTTGGAATATTCAGAAAATAGAAAATAAAATAAATTTGAATCTACAAATAAATTAGGCCTTCGGAAAGTACTCCGTGCTCGGGATACGGATTATGGGTTTTACGTGTTCGGGTGGGGGTTGGAAAAAGTGGCGGCGCTATTCACAAGCCTGTATCTCGGATTCTATCCTGTATCGGTATTACCAATTACCCTGATTTTTAAAAAATTTTATCTTTTTTTTGATATAGATAATAATCTTCAAAACATCAATAGGATTGTGTCACGGGGGTTGAAAATTTAAACTTATTTCAAAGTCAATTTGGTTGTATTTCAATGGGAGCGTTTATTTGGTTGGTGTGCGCCCTTTGAGATGGTAAAAAATCAACAGCCACGGATGGACGGTCTATGGTTTTCCGGAACGTTTGCTCAATAGAAACTTTGCACTTTCAGCTATTCACCGGTATCAAAACGGATATAAAATTTTATCTGGATGAATTCCATCTGCCCTATAGACACACGCTACTAGTGCAGGTATGAACCCTTCTTGAATTTCATTGAGTTTTAACTCACAAAAATATGTTCAAATGCAACATTACATAGCAAAATTAGTATAACAACCTTGGGCAAAAACCAACAACTACTACAGAGACTTCACTCAATCTAATCTAACTATTGTGAGGGTTACAAATCCATTAATTACATGGTTCCCCATCAATTGGAGTTAGAGTATGTTATTCTGTTATATGCAAATGAATGGGTCGTTAAATCAAACAAGGCACGAGATATAAAAACTTGGCATTGTTCATCCAGACACAATGGAAAATGCCACCTTTGACAATTTCAGTGACTGCTACCTTATCTTATCACAAGATGAAGCTTCCTCATTGCGGCATACACAAACTCTACACATCGTTCCAATCACTTTTGTAATTCCGCTAGTTCTGCTTGGGTGTTATCAGCTAAATGTGTTCTACATCATACCCAGAGAGGAGGACGCCAATTAAATCTACCTGGCAAACCTCGCAGTTGCAGATTCCTTTTTGCTCATAATGCCACTGTTCGTTGATAATACTTAATGAAATCCCCAATAGATATTGGGCATCAATTTAGTATGCCTTATGAGTGCCTGCTTACTTCAATATCACTCCACACATTCTATTTTACTTCTGTATTTCTCATCATTTTAGTTCTGTTTGAGCGCTATTTGGCTATTTGTCATCCAATGAGGCACTTGTACATCAAAGGCAAAAATCATGCTGTTAGAATTGTTACAGTTGTGTGGATTGGTTCATTCACCCTGTCTTGCATCATGAACCTAGACTTCAATAGAGAGATAATAACAATTTGTATCGAATGGCCAGCATATAGTAATATGGAATTAAAGTTGCACATTTGTTGGGTTTTTTCCCTTTGGAGCCAAATCTTCTCATATTGCTTTGACATGGGCCAGTTTGTAGTGACTTTCTTCCTTGGAACCTTCACAACAGTAAGTATAATAATGAAACTGAAGAAATCAACAAAAGCACACCACAATCAAGCACCAGCGCAAGAGAAACGTATTCAAGCAACTCATGGAAGGATTGCTAGAATGCTGATAATCAATACCTGCGTCTATTTCATCTGCTTGGCACCTATCCAACT
Organism: Ophioderma brevispina; assembly: GCA_023653785.1. Classification (NCBI taxonomy): domain Eukaryota; kingdom Metazoa; phylum Echinodermata; class Ophiuroidea; order Amphilepidida; family Ophiodermatidae; genus Ophioderma; species Ophioderma brevispina. The sequence continues at coordinate 83,555 of JAMKCH010023927.1, forward strand.
AATATCGCTTGATACTTTAATCACAATATTGTATGAGGTACCACTCCTTGATAGTAAAACTTACAACGTCTTTCATTCATTGGGATTAGTTTTGTACCTGCTTAATTTTGCTGTCAGCCCTTTGGTGTATACTGTATGTAATAGCAAGTATCGGCAGGCTTTCTCTGAAGCATTCAGCTGTTGCAAAAGATTCAGAAGACTTGGACATTCTACTGCAAATAACTTGGCAGTAAATGTGCCTATATCTGCTGACTCTCCAAAGCAAGTTTACAGAAGAACTTTCAGTACAAACATGTAAATTGTTAAAAGGGGGGATGTGCCGATTTAAGTAGATGAAAGTTTTGGAATCGTGATAGAATGGGACTTCACCCCAAAAATCAATCTGTAAATTTTCGTGCCGATTTCAATCCGTTTGATGTGAGACCATCCAAAAAGCGTGATTTTGTAACCCTATAGAGTGCTGTGTAAAAATTGTATTAGTTGGTCGAACCAAAGATGGGGCATATCTTTCGCTCGATGACTTCCAAACCGTAAACATCTTTAGCCCTACGATTCACAGGGTAAGTGAGAAAAATAGTAGCTAAGCTTTCTTATGGATACCAAAAATTGGACCACTTCCGGTAAATTGGGGTCCATAGGGACGAGGCTACGTTAGCCGATCGGGGCCATGAGAGGCCATTTAAAATATTGTGTTAAGTTGAATTAAATTTGTATTAATGGAGATACATCTGGAAAACATATTTCCTAAAAACTGCTAGCTTCATAAGCAAAATACCTATTTTTTAGGGCTTTTGAGTTTGAAGTGCGAGGTTTGAGGAGGAGAGGACGTTCAAAGAAGACTTGGAAGAAGCAAGTGGAGGAGAGTAGGAGGGTTAGGTTGAGGATGGAGGATGCATTGAATCAGGTGAAGTGGAAGGAGGGAGTAAGGGTGGTTGCTGCGAGTGTGAGGTGAATCCGGCCACCCTCATTCACGGGGACAAAACCGGATTTAAAACTTTGGATTTAATACTATAGAGGAGGAGCTGGGACCCAGGTCAAACATTGTTTACCCCTCACTACACAAAAGGTTTGACACTTTGGTAGTTAGTATGGACCCTCTACATCAACGCTAGGTATAGGTATAGTACTCTCAAATTGTGGTATCACTTTTTCAATAGGGGCCAATTTAAGTTTACACAGGGGTCAAATTTTTAGAATGCTCCAATCATGTTGAAATGTATGCCATATTGTCTGTCTAGTCATAAGGATTCCAAAAATGTATAGTTTGTACCACCTATGACCATTGCTTTGGGAGTTATAGGGTACAAATGGCTAAAATGGTAAAAAAGGTCAATTTCTATTTGTACAGGGGTAAAATTGAATGAAGTTGTTCATCTAGCTTAATGTGTCAAAATAAGGAATAGTTTGTACCATCTGCAATGCATAGTTACCATGTTATGGGACAAAATAGGTCATAGGGCAACATAATCCAATTGGTTTTGACCTTCTTTGACCCTTATCTCCATAAGCATTTAACATAATAAAAACTATACCTTTTACAAGTCATCTTACCTCGGGCATTAATTTGCAAGTATTCAAAATATAATCAGATTAACTTTAAATGTTGACCCCTGTACAATTATTGAGATTGACCTTTTTTACCATTTTTGTCAAAGGTCGTAGGTGGTACAAACTATACATTTTTGGAATCCTTATGACTAGATGGACAATATGGCATACATTTCAACATGATTGGAGCATTTTAAAAAAATTGACCCTTGCGTAAACTTAAATTGGCCCCTATTGAAAAAGTGATACCACAATTAGTGAGTACTACCTACCTAGCATTGATGTAGAGGGCCCATACTAACTACCAAAGGTGTTAAACCTTTTCTGTAATGAGAGGTAAACAAATTCCTTAAATAAGGCCCCTATGATATTCTGCTCTTGCTCTACTACTACTATTACTACCTGTGCCTAAAAATGTTTGAAGTATTTGAAGTTCAGCATCAAAACAAAGCATTTTGTTTTTTTAAAGTAGCCTCAATTTTTAAACTTTTGGAGATTTTTGCATTTTGCATTTGTGTTGATAATTGTTCAGTAAACACCTTTCAACTTGTGATTTGTGTACTTGTACAAAAATGATATTAACTTGACTTACATGAACCAACAATGGTTAATGGATGAGTGTAGACATTGTATATATGGCAGTTTTTCATACTGAAGGATTGCTTCTGCAGCTATTGAATTAGAATCAGAACCATATCCCCAACTCTAACTCTTCTAATTAAAAAAAATCATTTTTGTAACAAAAAGTACATTCCTTATTTTTGGAAAAAAAATGAATTCCTTACTATAATGCAGTGCCAATAGATCTTGAAATGTCACTATTTAAAAAAAATTTTGGGAAATTTTTCCAGACAAAGGTCCATTGCCCAATCACTAATAGCCTCATGGCCAGAACTAACCAACTAGACAACTCCAGAGACTATTCCCTTTACGTATGATGCATTCATAGTGCAACATGTCGAATTGTTGTTTTTTGACCTTTGCCCTTTTCATTTTGCAATCACGAGGCCTACACGATGCATATAGAATAGGTATTCCATTTCCTGTTGACCTTTGACGCCTTAACGATGGCTCTTAGAGCGGGGTTACTGTAGACACTTTTTCACTTTTCATTGATGCCCTACAAGATTGCAAGAGCTAGGTAGTCAATTAAGCTCGTTTATATTGACTCCCTAGTGGACCCCATTTTGACCTTTGACCCCAATTGGTGGACATAAAAATTAGATCTTTTTTCCCAGTGGTTCTTGTGAACGACATTGGACATAAATATCTCACTTTGTGTGATGAGTTATAGCATTTTTGCATATTAATTAGCTCATTTGCATATCCTATACATTTGATCCCTGGGGCCAATATTCTGTCACAGGATTCGTCTCGACATTATCCCCAACGTTTGCCAACATTCACCTCATCCAAGTGTTTTATCGATTTTGAGAATATAGCATTTTTGCATATTATTAGATAATGCCTGCCTTTTGAATGTTAATGAGTTCCAATATTAATTCTGGACAAGGCTGTATACACTGACCAAAGACAATGCTCATGTAGAATTTTCAGCAGTAGTTCACCTTAGCTTGAAGAAAAAGTAGGCTTCCAAAGATTTTTTAGTTTTTGACCTCTCATTGACCCCTACAAGAGGTCAAAGGTCAACTATGTACAACCCCCTTATGTAGTTTGGGTCAGTGGTACGTCGACGATTTTTATAGAATATGGATGCTGCGGTTGATAACCAAAATATCGCCCTGAGCCTAGATTACAAATATCGGGCGATCTAAGACGATCCGATATTTTCTTGCCGAGGGCAATTTTTCTGTTATTTCAAAAGTTTGAAAAAACTTTATTATTTTATTAATTATTAATATCAAAAGAAAGCTGACTTGACACAATACTTTTAAAATGGGTTCAAAAACTATAAAAAGTATTTGCTTGACGATTTGCAATGTACCGAATGCCAATCTTTTGGCATAGGGGCAGTGGTTTTTGTCGGTAACGGCGCTAATCGCACCCATGTATTGACACCACAGACAAAGATAATACTGGTCCATTATTATGTTTTCAGAATCTTCAATCCTTTACCTTTGTACACAGCTTATAAATGTTACAATAAAACCATGTACCTGAGACAGTGCATGAGTTTTTGAGACCATGACATAGTTTTTAAAAGACAGGACATGAAGTTTTTTCTGGGATGCTTCTGATTGGCTGAGTAGTCTAGGTATGTTTCCCTTTCTGTGGGGTGTCATTATTTGGTTTTGCTGTCTAACTTGTTTGAAAGTTTGTGGGTGGTTCTTGGTATCTTCTGGTTCAATTTCTTCTGTGGTTCCTGGTGTCTACTGGACCCATTTCTTTAAGTTTTCTAGTTGTCAACACTTTCAATTTATTTTATACGTCCTGGCGTTCACTTTTAAAAATATTATAGTTACCATGTGTGTTTATACTTTTCACTAATGGTATAGGATCTCGTTATTCCCCTAAACTTGAAGCCATGTTCAAGTCAGATTCTGGAAAACATAATAAGGATATATGTGGATGATTTTTGATCGAGGATAACAAGAATTTATCGGTCCTGCCCCCCCCGCTATGAGTTTTGAAAAATATTGGCGCTCGTCGCTCTGCGACTCGCACAATATTTTCAAAACTCATAGCTTTGACCGATAAATTCTTGTAACCTACTCAAATCATCCCATATCATCTCAATATCGGCCCAGCCGTTGGCAGAAGAAGCGAAAAAGGATGGTCGTAAGGAAGGAGAAGACTCAACAGCATAAGCCGAATACTATGCCCCCCGTTTCACGGGCCATAGTATTGTACTCACCGCCCATTTTTAGTATCTGAAGAAGCTACCATTTTTCTCATCTACCCGTTAAATCTTAGGAGTAATGATGTTTTGAAGTTGGTGAGTTGAAAATGTGCCTCATTTAGGTTAACCAATATTAATTTTGCAGAATACTCTATGGGGCTTACATATGGAGGCCTGCACATCAAATGGATGAAAGATTGGTGCTAAACTTTTACAGATGGGTTTTAAGGGCGACAGTCAATCTAGTCCAGGAGTGCAATAGTTTTGGGTGTAATAATAATTATAATGGGCTGTTTTGATATAGAGTGTATCGGTCGCATGGCCTATACGAGGCGCATAGCTCTGTAGCCACGGCGCGTAATTTCACGGGTAATTAATGTTTGAATAGAGATTACTTTTGTCAGGGGAAGTTTTCGGGAGTTGTGAGTTCTGCACAGGTAATTTAACAGAGAGCATGATTCCATAGCCCCCCTAGATTTCGTGAGTTTTTGACATGACATATTTGAAAAATAAGAAGCTACAAAAAATCCCTCAACATATAAAGCATCTTTAAACAGTTTACATTCAATACCAACCAAATAAAGCACACTGAAATTCATCACCCTGAAATCTGATGTAAACAAAGTTGGAGGGTGGAGCAAATGCGGGGGAACCCTGTTTATTGCATGCAAGGTAGTTTTTGGCCTCCCCCAAATCACACTTAAATTTCAAATGGTAACAAATCACCTTCCATGAGATAACCCAGGACTCTTAGGAAGAACCCCCAATTACAAAATCAGTTACCAGTTGCTATATTGGATCAGAAATGGATCGAGTTTAGAAGCTGCGGTGCCATGCCAGACTTTTTCGTTGAGATGACGCAGTCACATGGTGATGGTGTCACCGAGCAGTATAAGCTTATATTGAATGTTTAAATGTTTCAAATTCATGCGTGACAGAACAACTGCTTGCTAACTATACTTTTTCAATGGCTACACGAGGAGCAACATTATTTTTGCATTGATTTGAATTTTGAACATGTTTCGAAAAAACAATTTAAGAGTAGCTTACCCCGATGCTGGTACGTACGTCATTGAAACAGTCCACACTATGACTTGAACTGCATTGAAAAAGATCTTTACCTACTGCCTTCAAATGCATGAAAATAGTCTTTACTTTACTACAGACCTTGGGGGGGGGGGGGTGGGGGTTGGGGGGTGTGGGTGGGGTTTGGGGCTGGGGGGTGAGTTGAGCTGGGGGGGGGGGGGGGGGGGTTTTTTGGGTTTTTTTTTGGTGTTGTTGTTTTGTGGTGTTCTTCCATGCCCCCTCCCAGCAACGCAAATTGCAAAACAGCATCAACTCCGTGCTAGTCATGTTTCAAAGACTTAACCGTAGGAGGGGCCTCTTACACATATCGAACGGTTACAGACAGACTTGACCAAATACTATGCCCTTGTTCACGAATATTTAAAGCTTAAATGACCGTTATTGGAACATTACACACTATTTTTACAGCGGGGGTGAATCCAGCTAACTCCGACGGATTTGAGAGTCCAAATATTGGTTCTTAATTTTCATGATATTACTAAGATCTTTTGAGCAAAGGTTTACAGATGATTTTTTAATATTTCACTGGGATCGAGACTGCCATAGTAAATGCACGTAAAAACAGCATTCCAACAAATTAACCGTTTGAAATCCCCTATGCCCAAATCGAGGCAGATCGTGTCCTACCCCCCTGTATCAGAACCACATGTATAGTCTTACATCCTGATCGAGGTTCCGCTGTGACATGGAGAGACAGAATGCTTGCTTGTCTTTGGGCCTGTATGGTCGTTTATCAACGGTCACGAGATGAACGTTTGGTTTCACGTGCATGTACCAGGTCAGTGTCAGTATCATTTAATCCAGGGTTTTGCTTTTCGGGCGACCGCTATATATAAATCCGACTATATTAAATCAAGGTCTTACAGGACCTCTGCCCAAAGTGCTATTATTTTTTTTCCAAAAGACACTGTTTATTATGTCTAAACATACAAAATTTACAATATTTTTTCCCTACTGATTCAAAACCGACGTACGATGACGATGAACGATGTTTTTTCCAATGTAGGGATACGTACTTCATTTTTACCTAAATGGTCCCCCCCCGAAGCAAAATATAAACCAATCAATGCCTACGTCATCACTCTTTTTTTTCAAAAAATTGGCTTTTTCCCATAAGAAAATTCCTTTTTAAGATTCAACACTGTATATTGTTCTTTAATGAATTAATGTTCAATTGTCCCCGCATGTGAAAAAGATGGGTCGATAAGTCTACAAACTGCAAACATAATTTCCACCGGCTAAATCCCCTTACCGTGGACTGTATGATGAGCAGACGGATCCCCCCCCGTTTTATTTTAAAGCAGGCTTACATGCCAATCTTGCGCGCGGCTGGCGGGGGTTGCTCAAGATGATAACTTTATATACTTAAAAATTGGCCATCCCATTTTAACATCCCAAGTGCTTTGAGAATGCCCTCTTCAAGATTTTCAGATCAAAGTTGAAACCTTTTTGGTCTTACAGAAAGGCAGTAATGCAAAGCAATGAAAATAAAAATATCTATCTCAGCCTCATCAAGCCCCTGCACTCATTCCATTTAATTATATGTTTTTAACACTTTTCATTTTCTGTACTGTCATTTAATTACCATACCATCAACTTTAGACAAAAAAATTAAAAAAAACCTTATTTCTTTACCCATAAAGATGGTTTTAATAATTAAAACTTGACAACACAGAGAAATGTGCATTTTAGAAAGCTTGAACACAAAGACACCAATGGTTTTTAACAGTGTGTACAAAATATTGGGTGATAGATATCTCAGGGGGGGAAGGAGTGACAGCGGTTTTAAAAATTTTGGCTTTAAACATAGCCCATGATTAACAAATGTAACCATTATTTGTTTCTTCTTTGTCTAATTCCACAAGGTTTTTCAAGTGTCCTGGGTGTAACATAATCACAAAATATGGGGTTTAACAATTTTTACATTTTTGATTTTTTCCCCTAAACAAACACAACCAATTTCTCTTTTCATTCAGATTATTTAAGTGCTGTGTGTATTGCGCAAATAGGCAAACCGCAAGATATGGGCCCACCCCCCCCCCCCCATAATTCAATCCTGTTTTTTGGTATATTGCCCATATCATGGTTTAGGAATAACTACACAATACCACAGCACAGGTTTATGTCTTATACCTCTGCTTCATAATCTGCAAATAAAATGACAATGGGCATTAGGGTTAGTCAGAAAACAATTCAACCAAGTAAAATATTTTATAAACCTGTATTTTTGATTGCCGTCACAGACTCAGAACATGGAATCTTCAGAGTTTCTGACAAAGTCAACAGCCTACATTTGGTTCATCAGTGTCTTGAAATGATCTTCAGACTTATCTAGTCACTCTTGAAAGCTATCTATGGGACCCACTTAAGTGAAATTAAGTTTGATGTTGGGAAAATTATTTTGAGAGGACCTCGACATCATGCATTTTGTTTAATAATAATAAATTAATAGCATAGATTATATAGCGCCTTATGCTATTGGGCCTCTAAGCGCTTTTACAAATGGTCCGCTGTCACTGTGCCCAAACCCCCCCAAATTACAATAAACCATTTAGGCATCATTTCATGGATGCAGCAGATCGGGATCACGCTTTCCCCTTATCAGCAAACATACAATCGAATAACCATCGCAGCCGGACCAGCTTCCCAAATACGCATGGGTACATCGGAACAACCAAGCGGTTAATTTTCTTGTCCAGGGGAATTACAACATAGCTGAATCTCACAGGCTCGAACGACGCCTATACGCATGGATGAGCATAACACTGGAGTCGAGCGCTTACCTGATGAGCTATCTTGGTTCCGTTTAGTTTTCCTTGCTTTCAAGCACCCTAAAACTTTTTTATCTCACAAAGCAAGTTAGTAAATTTGATGGCAGTTTTCAGCAAAATGTAACATTACATTGTGCAATTTCTAAGGTTAAAAAAAAAAAAAAAATGTCAAAATTGAATAAGGTTTAGCTTTCACCTTCTTCACCGATTCCACCACAATTATATACCAATCAACATCAGGAAGCTCTATCCAATTAAGTAACTATTAAATCAAAGCCACTGTTGTGCTACCAACTGGCATATTACCTCATGTATTATCACCACAAATCTCAACATTTATCACCTTTCCCATTCTGCAGATTTTTCCACTACAGCATGAATGACCATAGTAAATCAAAAAAATATTTCATACATATTTGTCTATAATACCCCCTACCAAAATTTCACAATTGGTTTTCATTTCATTAGTCTAACACACCCACAACCCCCACTAACTCTGTAAACCTAGAAGTACAACGTAATCAATAAACTCCCACACAAGTCTCACAAGAATGCCTGGTATTTGTTGGCTTATCTGGACCAGTGATTTTGTGTATCCGTGTAAGAGATTTGTTTTGTTCGTACACAGCATGCTCTTTTGTCTTCAACCGAGCTAGTTACACTATGCGCCTAAGAGTGTATTAAGCTCGTTTGTAGTAAGCGCGATAATCGCGGATAGTATCACATGTTTTCTTTAAAAAGTTGCCATTGCCAATGTGGGAAATTAATGACGCATGTCCGTACTTGTGCGTATACATACTTGTACGCTTTTCTTCTCTGACTGGTAGTGGTATGCAACAGGATACCCCGTTTTTCTGCCATCATCACATTGGGTGCGCGCTAAGTACCGTACCTCATGTAGACAGGGCCGTCGCTAGACCTTTTGTCAGGGGGGGGTGTAAGTGAGAAATGTTATTGCTGGCAGAGAGTCCTTGCAGCTAGTTAGCGAATAAAATAATACACTAACGGCGCACGGTTCGGGCCACTTTAAGGGCCGTTGAAAATCTCCTAAGTAAGAATGCTGGCTCTTACAACCATTTTTTCTTGACTTTTGACACTGCACAAACCAGCAAGTGCCTTGACACAAAAACCGGGCGTCAAACCGAAAAGAGCCCTGAATTGGTGGTACAGGGGCTCGCTTTAGGGCCCCTTCACTAGTTGCAGGGCATAGCCCTTCCGGGTCCGGGGGCGGGAGCCCCCATAAAGCTCTTGTATTTTAGCTATTCGAACCTTCTAAATGATCACTTTGATGGTAAATAGTACACAATTCAAAGTAAATTACCCCCGATAAGACTGGTTTCTAACTTGCTCACTGAGACGTGCAGTATACCTGTACGAGTATAGCTTGTACTGCAAGAGAATTGCATATACGAGCGCAATGGTTTTTAATGGGTGTGGTGCAGGAACAAGAGTCCTTCTGGGGTCCAGGGTGCGAAGTCCCCGGAAGCTCTTGGATTCGCTATTCAGAACCTTCAGATTACCCACTTTTTTGAGGGGTAAATGGTAACGCAATTCATAAGAAATACTGTTACTCACTTTGCTCACTGAGACGGGCAGTATTAAGCTTGTACCGCCGAAAAGGAACTATACATATTATAGCTAGTGCCAATGTTTTTAACGGATGCGGTGCAGAGCATAGCCCCTGCCGGAGTCCAGGGGTGGAGCCCCCGTAGCCTTGGATTTTGATCTATGAAGAAAGGTATTTTGAAGGGGTAGTAAGTGAATTAATTCAAATTTTCAGCCATTATACCTCCGAAAGTATGGTGCTGGGGGTCTAGGGATCGACCCTACACCAATTTTTTTCTTGCCATCAGCTCCCCTACTGAAAATTCCCCTTCTACTGGTAGACCAAACTTGGGGAATGGCCCATGACTCCCCTCATGTTTTTCTCAAATTTATTTTACACATTTGATTACAAGATTGTTTGGCACATTAACAATTCATGAATTACGTTGGTTAGGCTTGGACAAAACATAATTGGGCTTGAGGGGAAGCCAAATTTTGTGATATTGGGACTTATGTAGTCGTAGTTTCCAATCTCAAATGAGTTCTGATGTCCATTTCTCCTTTTTGGTTCATTCTTACTTCCCTTTTCTCTCTTTCTTTTCTCGTCTCTTTCCCTCTTTCTTTTCTTTTTCCCTCTTTTCCCTTCTCTCTCAATCCTTCCCTTTTTCTTTCTTCTCTTTTTGAGGATCGCTGGGGGGGGGGGGGTGTTCCACCCCCCACACCCCCCATTGCGACTCCTGCATTTATATATTTGTTTTAGATATTGGCTAATTAACAAAAAGTGTACACCTTTTTAGGAGAATGACCAAATTTCATGAAGGCTATTAGGTGGGAGGGTGTGGACACAAGTTTAAGATATCGTCGTATGACCAGTGAGCAATTAGTAAGTGGCACAAGCTAAGCCTGTAATCTTTCATAAACCTTCGAAGTACAAAGTAAATAATCGGTTTCATATTTCCACCCCGGGACATTCTTTTTACCAGTTCCTGAAGTTCCAATCTTCACTACCATTGAGTGTTTTAAGCTTATCAACAAAATGTATGTTGCAGATTTTGGTATCTTTTTTTTCAATAAAAGATAATTAAGAAACGTGATATGATGGTGGGTAGCGGTTGGGACACAGTATTAAGCATATCGGTCGGTCATTACCAATGAGCATATTAGTAAGTTGCACACAGCAAACCTGTATACTTCTAACTTTCGGGAAGTACAGTAAATTAATCGGTTTTAATATTTTCCCACCCCGGGACAGTTTCATTTTTACAGTTCTGAAGTTCCAATCTTCACTAATTGAGTTTAAATGCTTATGCACCTAATTGTATGTGCAGATTTTTGGTATCTTTTTTTCAAATAAAAGATTAATTAAGAAACTTGATATTGAATATTTTTTTCAATAATTCAATTTTGACACATGAAATCAAAATTTTGACACATAGAATTTTGTTTAGAATTTGTTTATAATGTTGGTTGGCATTGTTCTGAAATTTAGGCTCATGCGAATCATGAGAGGATTTTATAAAATTCTTTTGTATTTCTTTATAATTTGGTGACGTATGTACGTACTTATACGTATACGTACAAGTATGCCTAGAGTATGCAATGAATACACCCACAGATCCAGATGTGGTTCATACATTGTCAAGGAAGTGTTAAGTTTAGGGAATGTGTAGAGTTGCTATATACATGTTGGGTGAGATTGTTGATGCTATATGGGAGTGAGACACGATGTGTGACCAAAATATGAGATGGGGATTTGGAAAAGGGACAGAGAGAGCGATGGATTGAGCGATGTGTGGTGTGAAGTTGGATGATAGGAAGAAGACGGAAGGACTAGAAGCAGATGTTGGGTTTGGAAGAAGCAGTGGACCGGTTGGCAAAGGCAAATGGCGTATCCACCACCACCACCACTACTACTACTACATGCACCCACCCACCCACCCACCTTCTGTTGGGACAATAACTTTTGATTACTGCATTTGTGAGTTTCACTCACTACAGTTTAGTTCCATCCCTGCAATTATGTATAATATGAACAATGCAATTTTCAGTGGGCAGGTATCCATCAAATGTTTGTAAACCAATTGCCCATTGAGGTTTGATACCATCAAACTTTTAAAACTTTTAAAATTTGTGCGAACTTAGTGGCTTTTCTTCACATTTGTAATTTAAATGATTAACATTGCCCTTTGTCGTTTTTGTATATTTCAATAGCTTTGGACCAATTTAATTACTTAGGTGAATGGAAAAACTGGCACCTGTCAGTTTAATTACTTCTGCAAATTGAAAGTCTTTCACCCAATCGGTTGCTTTCAATAAATGTTAATGTGCAAATAATGAGAAATGTGTAACACATTTTACTTCTGCGCAATTTGCAATCACAGTATGAAACCAAAACTATTAACATCTTCAAATGTGCACTGTGCTTGTGAATAAGGCTTCAACTTGACTTCAAAATATGGAAAACAAATCAACCTCACAGATCATGAACATTCATAAGATTGTGAATGAAAACTTGGTCTTTTGAAAGAATTGGTCCTGTCTTTTTCAAAAAACCACCAAACCCAACGATATTTCAGCACAATTGTAGTCCAGGGGGGGTTTCCCTTTTCTTCCTTCTCTGTTGGGACTGATAGGTAATGGCTCTTTCCTCTATGTTGTGTAGCCATATCCCACCCAGAGATGATAACCATTACAAATTGCTACCTTGCACATCTGGCTGTTGCCGATATACTTTTTCTACGCATACCACACACTGCGATACTATTGATTTATGTTGAAACTCCAGATAAATAATATGATATTGGGAAGCTTCAGGGGCCATCAACCATGCCTGTAACATGGTCTGGGTTTTACTATAACATCTACATGTTGCCTTAGCAACATTGCGTCTTATCCATTAGTGTTGTTTTGATGAGCGTTACCTTGGCAAATATGCATCCTATAAGACATCTCTCCATTAAAGGTAAGAAGCACGCTAATCGAATGGTGACAGCTGAATGGATTGTAGTCATTCCTGTTGTCCAACCCCAAACCATAGATTACAGAGAATAATTCAAGAGTGCATTCAACTGGAAGAAGAAAGTCAACTCTTGACTAACATTCCATTTGCTACCATTACTCATTTTGGCCATAATTCTAAATGAAGTTATTTAGTTTGACATTATTCTGCAAGCTCTGACTTGGTACTTTTCATGACCACAAACATCATTGTCAAACTCCAAAAAAATGTCAAACTTCTTTTTCCGATGCAAGTTAGAAAATGTGAAAAGACATTGCACAGACTCATAAAGCCAAATTGCTTGGATGCTGATAATAAACTTTTGCGTCTTTTCCTTTTGTCAAGCACCAGCTCAGATTATAGTATTGGATCTGTTGACACATTTTATCAAGGGTAAAGACCTGATTTCAGATTTGGAAATTTACACTGACATAACTTGATAGGAAAGAGCACGTCTTTAGATTTTAAATTCATCAATCAATCAACTCTGTAGCAATTTATCAACACATATCGCCAAGCATTCTATTCTACCAGACCTTTTGCCATCACCTTCAATCAGAAGATCTAGTTTGTACAAAACACTCAAGGTAGTATACGCATTGCTGTAATATTGGATTCCATCACCGACATGCAAGGCAACCACACAATAGACACATAACCATCTGTAACTAAACAGAAAATTGTAACATACTCTCTTAACACGAAAGAGTGAAAAACCACTCTAAAAGAGGAAAAATCTCACTCAAAAAAGAGCCAGCTGAGGGACGCTCTTTAGTAGTTGAGATCCACTCAAAATAAAGAGATGAACCACAAATAACTATAAGGGAAAAGAGTGAACTGATAACTCCTTTTTAGAGTGAACGAGTAATCTCTTATAGAGTGTGATTCTTAGGATTGGTTTGTTGGTGAGTATATGTAGTGTAGGTCATAAGTTCATAGCATTGTGATGAATGAATATAATGTGGCGCATCATTGGCATGATCAGTGTGGCATGATTGACGTGGATGTCAACGGGATCATGAATTGCCCGTTGGACATGCATGATCGTGCCATTTCGTACAATTTGTAAGCCTAGCCTGGCCGGGAAGCATGCGCAGACTACCGTATGAACGAGTGATAATACAGTAAATAACATTTAATGCTTCTTCACACAACTGTGTCTGTAAATGCTATGAAATGTGACCGACACATTTACAATATACTCACCCGTGAGATATCTATGATTCTTCACTAATTCAACTTCGTTCAACCGTGCTGACGGTCTCATTAACTCGTCCGCCATGGTTTGTCGAAAATAATCACGCGATTTGCGGCGTTCTGATGGCTATTAGCTCACTCCGAAAAAGAGTGAAGCAATTTTCTCACTCTTTTAGAGCTAAAACCCGGTCGATAAGAGTTCAGAGTGGGATTCACTCCGAAGAAGAGTTGCATTTTGAGCCACTCGGTAAGCGATGATCTTGTAACCGCGAGTGAAGTTGTCGGGTTTCATTTTCTCGCTCTTTTTTGAGCTAAATGGCCACTCGATTTGAGTTAATTTAAAATAACACGAAATTTCCAGATTGTGATTTTTCAGCGTCTTCTTTTAAGTAGTAACATTTCTTTGGTGATCACTGTTCATTTGCATGAAGCATTTAGTGGAATACAGTAAACATGTATTTCTTTCTATGCAATGTGGATTGGATGTCAGGGTCACTTAACTCAATTTGAAGTTGTTTTATACTGTGACTCAAATACATAATCAAAACACCGTTACGTTTACTTCTAGATAACCGAGCTGGGTCACTGCAAAGATTTGCTTCAAATGCATGTGACACAATAGAGTGATTCTACAACTGAATACATATCTTTGCCATCTTCAAGTCTGCTGTGGAGCAGTCAACGTTAAACCACAGTCTCCTCCAGTCCGTGGTTCTTGGCCAATGAAGGCAACTGTCTCGAATTCAACATATCATTTGCATCCCCATGCAGGGTGCAAAAATAAGGATTCTGAAGGTATTGAAGGGCCACATCATTTAGAAGGCAATTACATTCCTCTTTCTGCTGTGCATTGGAACAACATGCAATGCACACTCTTTGAATGCCTCTACATCAGGTAGGCCAGGGATATGACAGAGGATCTAAGTTGACTAACTCTGACTAACTGTTGGCCATTGGCGGTATTGGATACTGTTGATGTTGAGCATTGTTCTATAGCAGAGAAAATCCAAAAGCATTGTTCTGATCTTCCGTTAGCTTTGAAGGAGAGGGGACCCAAGGAACTTGCAGGCCATACAGGAGAAAGAGGAAACAATGACACAGGTAGTATTGAACAGTCTTAATTGAGTGGAGATTACCCAAATCTGTTAAAAGTGCGCAAAAGAGGACATGGCTCTATGGCAATATCAACAAGTTTTGATGGAATCTGAACAATGACATTGAGCTTGGTAGTCTATACTACCAGACTGATCACGTGCCTGGCGAGTGTGACTGAGCTGCTACAATACGAAAAGGGTGGTGCTGTTCAACTGCTGAAAGTATGTCAACTGAAATTTTTTACTGCCATATTGAAGAGGATAGCGCCTCTGTTTTTTTAATCCAAAATTAGAGTAACTCAAAACTATTACCTCTTGTTGTAATAAATGCATTGTGGATTGCATTTCCAAAGGGTTGGTCAATTTAATTGAAGTAAATGTTAACTGCTAACACAGATTGGACTGTTATTCATTTAGTCCATTATGTTTGCATAAAGCAATTACAATTTGTGAAGTACAGGAATTGTAGGTTCAGAATTTCTATTTTACTAGTTGTCCTGGACATAGTAGTCGTGCAGTATGACATGATGTTATGAATGAATGAATGATGAATTTGAGCACATATAGTGCAAGTTAATTGTTGGTTATTTAGTTCTTAAGTATTGACCTGTGCAGAGGGCTCCATCACCAACTAGCCATGTGCTCCTCTGGAAGGTCCCTGTCGAGAAAAGCACACTTGTACAAATGCTCCCATTAATAATAATATTGCTTTAGTTTCAGACTCTCCACACCAGATTTGACAACCACTGCAAAAACTGTATACATGTACTATGGCATGGCGCCAGAAAAACTACTGTAAAAGTGGAAACTTTTCGAGCTACATTAATTTTCGCGCCTTTTGCGCGGTGTGAGCTAGCGCGCAAATTTAAAAACCCGCGGAAAATTTTTATTTGTGATATAGTACGTTTATGAAGAGCGTATTTGGTGGTGGGATGGGCAGGGATGATGATCAAAAGTAAGGATGTACTGTCTCAGGGTATATATGTGCCAGTTGTCCACAAGATATCACTTTGTCCACAACAACCCCCTGCGGTCATTTATAATCTGAACAGGTATACTGTCTTGTAAGGAAGTATAAGCTGCTCTGTGCAAACCTATTACATCCGACCAATTCTGAATACTTTTTGAATTAATGAAGCAGCTATTTTGAATGTTCAATTTGAAAAGAGCCTGGAATCAAACCATTTGCGTATTAGTTGAAATGAAAAGGCTTTGAAAATCGTGACCTGTGAATCGGCAAGTGAATGGAATCACAAAGCTATAATCTTTTAAAATCAATGGAGTGTGGCTAGTTACCATCATTGCAGAGGCCACATTTATTTTTTATTTACTTTCTTTCAACTTCCTGCATTAATAAGATTTCCTTTTTAGTGTGCAGGCTTTGGTAAGATTTTTGTTAAATAACATTGGGTCTATGTAATACATTTCAGCGATACAATAAGGTAAATGAAATCAGGGGCAGTCTGATTGAACATGGATGATAATGTCAGCGTACAATGGATATGGTTAACAGAATTATTTTTTGTGGTGGCCTTTTTTCAGTCCAATAATTCCATCGATATTTTCCTTGGTAAGCAGCCTCCTCTCCGTTCTAATGGAACGGCTTGGTCACATGGTTGGAAGATCGGTCTTGGGAAAATACTATAGGTCTATAGGTCTATGTAGGATAGCTGAAAAGAGCGAATTTAAAAACAAGCAAAAATGTCAAAAATCGCTGAAACGCGAAAAATTACACGCGCGAAAATTATCACTTTTACAGTATTCAGCTCCCCGGATAAGCTGGCCCAAATTCATAAAACCTTACTAAGCCTAGTTGGCAACTAAAATGGGACTTAGTTGCCAACTAAGCCTAGTTGATTACTAGTTGAAATTCATAAAACCTTACTAGTGCTAGATGCATTCTAAGAATCTTGCTAAATTTAGAGTTGATCCAGAGCAACTCTAACTCACTAGTTGGCAACTAAATCAGTGAAGAAACAATATTATTATTATTATTTCTGTAAACATTTTACAAGACATTTAACATTGAAGTTTATTGCTACAATTTAATGATTTATAGTTAAGTGAAATTTAAATGAAAACAATATATCATTTGATTAAAAAAAACGTGAGTAAAGATTGTCTTCAAATTTTATTTGCATTAACATAATGCCGTAATAGCATCAGTGAAAAGGGAAAGGAGGAACTTGTGTAAATACAGGCCCCAAAATAATGCTTATATATTTGAAATGAAAATAAATTATCAAACCTTACTGAAAGAAATATTAAAGAATTCTTTAATTCTGCTGTTCATAATTAAAAATTGTTCTTTGTTTACTAAAGTTTATATAATGTTTGCTTACAGCACCATATATGAGCTTTATGAGATGTTTACATTTTGAGTAATGAATAGATTTGCTTAGTAGAAAATATTAAACATCACATTTCTCAAAAGCAGTATTACAGCAGAATTAAAGAAATTCTTTAATATTTCTTTCAGTGCTGAGTTACGGTTACGTCCTCTCTCGATATAGGTTTGCTCATGTGTACAGGCCTATATATTCGGAAGCTATTACAATTATATTGGCATCATTTTGATCATGGTCACAGGTGATCAAAGCATGCTAATGCTCTGAGCTGAACAGACTCAAACACAAAAGGGTAGCCATTTAATGTATTGAATTTACATTCCCCACACTGCAACCAAGGCCATTCCGCCCGAAAGCACCCAATTCTGTAGACAAAAGATTGAGCTAGTTGGCAACTAGATTTTCCTAGTATGTAACTAGTTAGCAACGTTCTTAGTAAGGTTTTATGAATTTCAATTTAGTTGTCAACTCCGTAGTTGCATACTAGGGATTTTAGAATCTTACCAGGCCTTAGTTGCCAGCTAAACTAGCAAGGTTTTATGAATTTGGGCCCTGATTAAAGGTGTAAAATAGAGTAAATTTATCATAGGCAGTGGTGACTTTGATGGAAAAACAGCTGTTTCAAAGTCTCATTTATTATGACGAAACCAGAATAAAACCAATAATAT
Organism: Ophioderma brevispina; assembly: GCA_023653785.1. Taxonomy (NCBI): domain Eukaryota; kingdom Metazoa; phylum Echinodermata; class Ophiuroidea; order Amphilepidida; family Ophiodermatidae; genus Ophioderma; species Ophioderma brevispina. The sequence goes on from JAMKCH010023927.1 coordinate 101,610, forward strand.
CACTAGAGACAGAGTTTTGACAACTGATTTGGATCATACTTGTACTACTAATTGAGTACATTCTGTGGAAATTGTACGAAATGTCACAAACAAGATTTTTGTTTTAAATTTAGTTTTACCCAGACCTTTATGGAAATCGGACAATAGAGGGCATTATAACTACAAATCATAACATGTGTAGGCTTAAGATTCTCACAATGGATTTATAGAGTTTTAGAGGGAGAATTGCGCAATATTCAGTGTCATTGTCACTAATATATTAATTAATATAAAGACGGTGATTTGAAGTAGGAACAAATGTGAACATTTGCAAATGGACGGCACCTTTTATCCAAAATCTGTGTGCCTTAGAATCAAATTTTGAAGGTGTTGCCATTGCCTTTGTAGATAACAAATTAAATTGGCCATAGAGAGAGATAGTTATAACTCTTTAATTAGGCAGTTTGGATGCATTTATTTTTTCTGCTTTTTTCAACACTATGATGCAACTTCTCAAAATAATGAACAACTGGCTCACAAATAATTATATGCAAGTCTCTGTCACAGAAAAATAAAGATCACTCCAGGCATGGAATCCATGGTATAAATAAGAACAAGGTTTATAATTGACATGTGATTTAGAGATTGTGACACTTCACTTTAATTATGTGTGCTGCACGGCGGATGCCAGGGTATATACTTTTTTACTCGGGGAGATTTTTAGCAACTCGAAACACGTACATGTGGTATGAGCCTTCAAAAATTCCACGAAACAAAAGGCTCTTGGAGGACATTCCTAGACCAATTTTAAGACTAAATATGCTGTTTTATTAATTATAACTTCGGCTACATTTCGGATGTTAAAAAGTATAGATGATGCAACAGAAAGAAATGACCACATACTTAAATTTACCAACCATGTTTACTGATTTGTGGAAGCAATATTAGTCGGGTTCCTTATGTAATTTTGTTGGCTTTTTATGGCGATTAGGAAAACTATACATTTTCTGAAATGGTTCACCAAATAAGAAAATCAATGTTGGCATTTTTTTTAAATTCCCCTATGGCGGCCATTTGGAATTCAAAATGGCCGCCCAATTTTTTGCTCATATCTCGGTCTCTGAGACTAGTAGAAGCATGGTTCTGGTGTCTATACCCATGTTTCAAGGGTCAAAGAATCCAATAAGATCATTGATAACAACATCAGATCATTTGGTTTTGGCGGCCATATTAAATTTCTAAATGGCCGCCAAATAAAGTTGCTTTTGCCCATATCCCTGTTTCTGAGACTGGTAGAGGCACGAGTCCAGTGTTTATATCCATGTTTCCATGGTCTAGAAATTCAATAAGTATTTTGATAGCAACATTGGATCACTTGGTTATGGCAGCCATCTTAAATTTCAAAATGGCTGCTATAGCAGTGTATTTTACAGACAGTTTGCCTGCAAAATGTGATAAATTTGCAAATTGAAGTCTTGATATGCCTGTTACCTGTCATGACTGTAGGAACTATTATTTTGTTTTTCCAACAAGCTCAAAATTTATGATGGTGGTCACTATGGCAACCTTTACAAATCTTTTAAACTTTTAAGTTACCATAATATATCAGAAAGTATAATAAAAGTGTCCTGTTAACAAGTGGAAAAGAAGGAAAATTTCGCGATACTTAATTCGCGCTTTTCGCGCGATCTGAGCTCAGCGCCGAAATAAAAAACCAGCGAAAATGTTTATTTTGTGTGTAGGTCTATGTAGGATAGCTGAAAAGAGCGAATTTAAAAACAAGCAAAAATGTTAAAAACCCCTGAAACTCGAAAAATTACACACGCAAAAATTATCACTTTTACAGTAATTATAATCTGAGCTGTAGGTCTTTGACAATTAGATAGTCCAATCTGATAATATGCTCATACCTGTTGTATATTTAGTTATATCATTGACAGATGTGATATACAATACAATACAAACATCATTTGATATAGTGTCTTATTAATTAAGGTAAAAACGTTTAAAAAGGAATTTCTTTTTACCCTAAACATGATAATATGATAATTTAAGAGTGATGAACCTTGAGGTACAACATATATCATCTAATCTATAGCATAAGAAACAGTTACTAGCATAATTACATTTTTTTAAAAATACATGAGACAATATATGCCAGTTTAAGGACATGCTCAACTCTTTGGAAATAGTATTTCACTGCTTTCTTAAAAGAAACATGGACCCAGAGTGGCAAACAGAGATTGGCAAAGAGTTCTACAGGCTAGGGGCTGCATTGCTAAAAACCCTGTCACACACTGACCTTTTTTTTTGTACAAGGAACAGTGAGGAGCGTCTTGTTATCTTCAGACCGCAAGAATGGCCTGCCAGGAATATACAAAGAGAGGTATTCGGACAAGTATGATGGCAATTGTCCAGAAATACCCTTGTAAGAAGCATAAGTTTAGAGACAACATGCTCACTGGAGCTCTTTGAGGAGTGGAGTAGTTGGTGTCCTTCTGTCCTTCTTTGTTTGAGTTTAGGATTGGCCTCTATGCCTTTGACCATTAAAATCCATATATCGTATTTTTTGTTAACATGCTCCAATTCAAGGTGGTAACTCCCTTGTGATACCTTTAAAACCTACAAATTGGCATTTGGTGACAAATATGGGCATCTTTCAGGATCTTTGACATGAAACCTATAAACTGCCATATATTAGTAAGTATTGACCCCCATCTTAAACTTATGGATATTTAACCAAATAAAAATGTCAAATATGACTTTCTAATGGTTAGAGACATATCTTGTACTTTTACACTTTTTATCGTAAATTTCAGGGATATGCTAATACTAATATATTACAGATTTTTAAGATTTTGAAGGTATTCATTGTGGCTGCTTTCTTGAATTTTAAGCATATTTACAAAGCAAAAATATCAGATATGACCTAATAGACAACTTAAATTTACCCTTTTATCAAGACTTATGGATGTTAACTAATTATAGAGAAATTTGTGGTAATTTCTAGCTTTTTAAGATCTTTGAATGCAGCCATACTGGCTGCCATCTTGAATTGTGAACCTGTTAACAAAGTGTCAGTGTCAGAAAATGTCAGATAAAAGGTTTAAGTTAAAGACATAATTTCACACTCAAACTTGAAACCTTATCATTTTTGCCTCTGTACTACTATGCTCTACTATGTGTTTCGCATACCTTTTGTAGGCAAAACTGTTTTACTTGGCAGCCATTTTGAAATTCAAGATGGCTGCCACGTCCAAATTATCCGTTGTTGTTAACAATGTTATTGGGTTCCTGGACCCTGAAAACATGGGTATAGTCTCGGGCTATAAACACTAAAATCATGAATTTATTGGTATTAGAGGCCGGAATGTCTTCCCCTTGGCGGCCATTTTGAAATTCAAGATGACTTCCACAACCACATGGTCCACTGTTGTTATTAATGTTCTTATTGGGGTTCTGGACCCTGAAAACATGGGCATAGATGCCATAAACATGCTTCTACTAGTTTCAGGGACAGGTATCTCATAAAACAACTTCCCTTGACGGCCATTTTGAATTTCAAGATGGCCGTCACAGCCACATGATCTAATGTTATTGCATTAAGATTGACACCCTCCAACAATAGGTAAGGTTGAATTACGTTTTTAGGTGCTTTAAATAGCATATTATAGGTTCAAAATGGCGGCCATTTTGAAATCCAAGATGGCTGCTTATATGCGATTTTAAAAAAATGCCAACATTGATTTTCTGTTTCTGTGACAGCTGAACTTTAGAAAAATGCAAAAATTAGCAAATCTCCACAAAAAGCCAACAAATAGTAATACTTGAACACAGTGGACATGACTATATCTGCCCAGTTTCCCAATTTGAAATCAATAAAACCACCTTAAGAAGATCTATTGACTGCCTGGAGACTGTGTGTTGCCTCTAACACCATTTACAATTAATATTAAAGAGTTGCAAGCATAATGTATTTTTATAAACAAATGGTTGTATTTTTTCACATTTTGGGGGTACGGTTAACCTATTTTGATTTTTCTTCACTTTTAAATCTCAATATTAAATTTATAATGCTAATTTTTAGAGTGGCTTTTGTCACAGTAAATGTCAAGTTAAAGTGTCCAGTACAAACTATTGATATGAGTAAAACTGTTTTATTTTAAGTGTTGCAACATAATTTAATTTTTAAGAACCATGAAAGATGGTTTTACTTTTACATATGAACAGCAATTTGTAGTGTTTGGTGAATATTTTTGTCAATGAAAATTGTTCATTTTGCCTGAAAATAGACGGATATCACAAATTTGCGTAATTGCAAAAACAGAAACTTCAAATAGTTTTATCCTAGAAATGATAAATGTTCAAATTCTTAACTGTTTTTTTCCATCCCTACATATTTCTTTCACATTTTTGGCAGTCAATCCAGGGTCATATATTTTTCATGAGCTAGATAAAAATAAAGTTGTGTTGTTAGTCCTGCTCGATCTTACAGCTGCTTTTGACACCATTGACCACAATACTCTCTTTCATAGATTCCAAACTTACCTTGGTGTTGTTGGCTTGCCTCTTTCTTGGTTTAAATCATATTTGCTCAATCGTTACAGCTGTGTGTCAATCAACAATGAATTTTCTGATGTTTCTTTGGATTGTGGTGTGCCCCAGGGGTCAATCATAGGGCCACTAATTTTTACAACATATACTCTCCCGCTTGGTGACATCATTCCTACATACAATCTCTCTTTCCATATATATGCAGACAACACACAGATTTATACATCATTTGACCCTGCTAACCAAGCTGAATGTTCTGATGCACTTAGAACAATTGAACTGTGTATTACTGAAATGTGCCAAAACTGGATGAATATCAACAGGTTAAACTGAATATGGAGAAAACTGAATTCCTAGTTATGGTTTCTAGACATAATTTAAGTTTATACCCTTCTCTTCTCTACTGGTTGGCAACACTGTTGTTGAACCAACCGACTCGGTTAGACATCTTGGTATTATCATGGACAGAGATGGTTCGATGAATACCCATCAGGTGACTATGTCGCACCCTTGATTACCAGCTTAGGAATATCGCTTGTATTTCGTAAATACCAGGACAGTTGCCACCATATGTCCGATCTCTGGTTGTTTACGTCTCGGCTTGACTATGGCAATTCACATCCTCTATGCATCACAGTTGGCCAATTTAAAGTTCTGCATAAATCCATAACAAGGCTGCCAAGGAAAGGTTTGATCGGTCGGGTAGAGGAGGGAGCACATGATCTCCTTACTTGACTAAGCTTTATTGGCTCCCTTTTAGTGGCTGGGACTGTAAACGTTTTAAACGTTTACACGAACGGAAGGTCACTACACGTTTAGAAATTCACTACATACTTTTACCGTCGCAACGCCCTACGTAACTTTTTTCTTCTGCCAGGCAGAAGATTAATCCTGATTGACGCAAACCCCTCATGCCAGGTGGTACTCCAGTTCTTATTGTTGTATACAGACCATCTATTGTTTACACTTCTCAGCTGTTACTGATATTGGCTGCTGAGTTCAAGAGTCCCATATTTCCATGCATGGCCATGGGGTCTTGATATGATACCCTCTTGCGCCACTAGTGATAGTGCCATTCCCTGCTTGCACTAACTGAGACTAGTCCTAACCTAAAGTAGCTATGTAACATTTTTTCTGATTGTTGGGTCAGATGCAAAATTTTGCTTGACAATTAAACTGAGAATTACTTCTATAAATATTCCAAATAATACTTCAATGTGGGGGTGGCATTATCATTACACTTGTGGTAAGAATTACATTTGTTTGTATGTATATTTTAAACACTGAGAGCAGGAACTATTTCATTAAGCAGAGTCTAATATTTCATGTGTGGTTAACAGGCCACACTTTGTACATCAATGTATGACAGGTATTGCTACACAATAGTGATTTGGCCTTTGCACTAGATAAGAAGTTCCTTTAAAAGGGAAATATGGTAAACTGAAGCTTGGTGTTCCATGCAATGCGATTTCTACTACTTCAAAATAATACCAGACTGTATCAGAAAAAGTAACATGAACCTGAATGGCCTTTTGTTTCACAATAAAGTTGATCATTAATGATTGATGCCTTGCAATAGTATTCATTAGTCAATATAGGTACAAACTCAATTTGTTGTTTCAGATTTCATTCACAAATTGTGCCTAACATCAGAGATTGTCCTTTTTAAAGGACTCGTCTTGTTTTCACGTATTATTTTAATGCTGAAGTCAACTTTTCACCAAAATTACCACCGCCGTCAATGAAAAGTAAAGTTAACAATTCCAATGCTTTCGTCTATAAATGGTTTTCCGACTTTTAACTGAAACAAGGGAAATCCCCCGTTTACCCAAGTTCTTGTACGTGAGTGTGGAGCGACTACTCGGCATATACACAAACACCGCATAATAACACGGCCCCAAATGCATGATGCGGTGCTTCAATTACAGAGGGATCTACAAAAAAGGTAAAATGACAAGCGGAATGGAAGCTCCCACATTGATTCGTCCTTTGAGATCTTTTTGGGATATACAACGCTTTTGATATATGGAATAAAACATAACATAGGTAGTACAAACAACATTTTATGTTCAAATGATATTTATGATCGAATGCACCGCCGGGTAACCCGATTATGAACGATTATGGTGCAAGAATTGCATTTTGCGTGGAGGCGCCAAATTCCGGCAGTCGTTAATTTGTTATGACCGGTTAAACTTTTAAACGAACGGAAATACAGACCGTGTAACGGATAGGAAATTAAACGGTAAATCCCATCTCTACTCCCTGTCCATCACGTGTCATTTTTCAATAATTAGTTCATTAGTATCATTGTGTCAACGACTCTGCACCAAATACCTTCTTCTGATATTATTTTTTCACCATACACAGTCCCAAAACATTATCTACGGTCGTCTGCTGATTTAAACAGACTCCACATTCCTAGAACCAAGCGTGGTTTTGGTGACAGAGCTTTCACAGGTCCGCTGTTCAAAACTCTTGAATAATATTCCCATCCCTATCAGAGAAGCCTGTTCCATTTATACTTTTCAAAAGCTGCTTAAATCTTATTTGTTTCCCTCGTGATGCTTAAGTTTTCTTGTTTCATTTCCTCTTTGTGTATTTCCTGCTTCGGCAGTAGTTTGTATTGAGCTTTGATTTTGCAGTTGATAGGGCGCTTATAAGTATATTTTGTATGTATGTAATGTACCTGTCATAGCCTTTTTTTTTTTTTTGATTTATGAGATGTATCCATCCATGCATTCAATCATCCACGCCCCCACCCATCCATGCTCCATTCTCCAGGCACTGGTTGTCACAATCTTGCAAACCAACACTCATAGGCTAGCGGCCTATCTCATAGCGTTTAAGGTGACGCACCCCTAACAGTACATACTTTTGGCTAAAATCGTCAAAATTATCAAAAATCATTCTACGCCGAAAACTCAATTCCACTTCTATATGTGGCACATTTCTTTGAAATTAAATTAATGTCATCTCCTTTTTTCCCTGAAATATCAGTGACCAAGGATGTACACCACGTTCCATTTACTCCGAGCAATAATGGTGCTATGAAAGTCTCCACCCGTTATGAATGGACAAACGGACTTCAGATTCCTGGGCCTGAAGAACAAAACAATGGTGTTTTTAAGACTCATAAGAATACCTGCTTACCTTTATCAGATTTGGATGTACAAATGGCATATGTCTGGTACGATGCAAACCTCCCAAATCACACTATATCCATTACCCCGGTCCCATAACCGTGACGTCAGCGATATCCGACGTCAACCATACCCACGATTCCAACTTCCTCTTTCGTCTTACCCTCCACAAAATCCAGCATCTTGCGGGGGTGGGACGGGCGGGAATCCAACAATCGGATAACGGTAAGCAGGCTATTCTTATGAGTCCTAAAACCCATTGTTTGTTTCAGACTCATTCATAATACTGCTTACCTTTACTCCGATGTTTGTGCTGTACAAATTGCATACAACATCGCCAGTCTAGCACAGGTAGAAGGAGGAGGTGCAAGATGCAGCAGGAATTGTCTATAGGTAAGGCCAAAGACCGAGTAATGATAAAAGGGGAAACTACCACTACCCTCAACGTGCGCAAATCCATAAGTCCCCCCGAAGACCATTATATTCGCGCCAGGTGTATCCCCCACAAGTACCCGAAAGGTACTCACCTCAACACTGGCTAGGGTCCGGCCGCTTGCAAGCACTGCCCTAGCAAATGCTCCACGATAGGACTCCACGATACAAAGGTACACTGAAGTAAGGTTGTTGCAAGCGCCACGAGACTGTCTCGACTATTTTGCGCAAGGAAACCCCGCTGGAACGCCAAAGAACTCGAAACTCCACACGCGCCGAGAACTATGGGCGGAGACGAGGCGTTCCCAGAGACCGCAGAGGAAATCCTGAATCAACCGCAACAACCCAACGTGCTAAGGTAACCTTCGCTCTGCGCCCGTGAGGGGCTGCGGAGGTCAAAGCTGTTGAGTGGGGCCCCTAAGGACGCGCGTCCTCCTGATATACCATTTGAGTGCCCTTACCGGGCACCAAACCTTATCTGACCCAACTGTCTGAGTGCATAGATATCTTGGGAAGGTATAAAAGAGAGGCCGAAAAGGTACTACATTCATTTTGGCAAGGAAGTCCGGACGGAAATGGAGAGTAACTCCTGAGTTGGAGAAGGGGAGGCAATCACCGACGGCAAGGGCGTGCAGTTTTCCGAACGCACGACGCACCGGAAGCCACGACAAAGGAAAACAGCTTCACGAATGAGGACATCAAGAAGCGTCTTCAAATGGTTCAACGGAGATTTTCCCCACGAACTCCAGCAGCACGGAGGAAGGTCCCACGTGGAACGATCCGCCGCTGCGAAATTTGAACGCCCGCCCGTTCACACCCGAACCCGAAGGCCCATTTCTGATCGCCGGGTGAATGGGACCATGCAGGTAGGCGTCCCGGAGATCAAGACCGTGTGCCGCAGACCCTTAGGTTTGGGCAACGCAGAACGGGAGGCAACGCCTTGCATACTAAACCTCACGGTAACGGATGAACGCATTGAGCGGCTTGAAGTTGATTGGGCCTGCCAATCGCCCGTCCTCCTTGGTGCCACAGGGAAACCCGTGGACCAAATGCCCCGCCCCGAGGGCGGGAAGACGGGGTCCGATTGCCTCCTATTCGCTGTAACCCGGCTATCCCGATAGCAGGGGGCCCTCCGCTTCTCCGGACCGGGAGGGAAGAACTGTAGCCCTGAGCTGCAAGCAACGAGGGGGAGGGGCGGTGAACTCCAGCGGTAAGCCTATACTCGTAACCTAGAAGATCACAAAGTAAATAATCGTGCTCTGCGTTATCATATCGCGCTTTATACTTTAAAACTACCAAACGCGCTTATACACTCTTAGGCGGCGTCTAATCCATGAATCGCGCGCCGATTTAATAGACCAAGCGCATGAAGTAAGAACAAAAAATCTCTTTTCACTGATACAACAAATAATGGTCGTATAAGTCGATATACGGGCATTCCTTGTGATACTTGTGTGGGAGTTTATTGATTACTTTGAGCTTCTTAGTTTATGGATTATAGAGCATTACGCCCACACCCAACTCCCGGGTGATCTGCTCGCCACCGCATAAGTCTTGGAGTACTCTCGTCTCTTTTGGTGGCCGCCCACCGGGGGATATCCCCGTCTGAAGTGCCTTAGTCCGTGGACTGAGACCTTCGGGCCGCCTCCCCGTCAAACCTTCTCGGTCTTACTACCCTTGGAAACATTCATCGCCTAGTGATGGATTGAAGAATTATCGACCGGTACTCCCCCCCGATTGAAAGGCCAATTGTTGGCATAATCCCCCCGGGGATTAGGCCAATGACCATGTTTCAGGGTGGATTACCCGTCACGTTCTTTCTCCCCCCTCCCGGCCGAACACTCCACTGCAGAGCTTAGGTAGGTAGGGACCGAGACTGGTTCGACTGTTGAGGTACAGCAGTAGTAACGGCACTAAGGGCCGCGACTGTGAAAGCAGGGTTGACCTGGTCGTGACTGTTAACATTAGGCCTAGCCGTCGGTGGCTGCGTACCTTGGTATGAGGATGCCCGGTACACTGGCCCCGAATGCCCACTATGTTGGGCCTAACAAGACAGTGTACCCAGGGTACACCTGAGGACGAACGCCCCGGTGTTTCCCCCAGCAAAACCAGGCGGGTAACGGTTAGGGCCAGACCAATTGGCCAAAGGAACCCTGCCCGCGATGCCTGAAAAGGTCGCTGCAGGAATCGAGGCGTACGGTACCCCCCCAGTCGTTCTAGGTCTGGTCACCCTTGTTAATGCCCAAAAGGAAGGCGATTAGAATCAACTGATTGAACATTCATCGCCTGAGAGGTGGCATTGAGGAATTATCGACCGGTAATCCCTCGATTGAATGGCCCATTTTGGCATAATCCCCTAGGATTTAGGCCAGGACCAGTATCGGTGGATTTCCCGTCGCGTTCCTCCCGGACAAAAACTCCACTGCAGAGCTTATGTAGGAGGACCGAGACCGGCACTGAGGTAACGTGGCAGATGGGTACCCCGCCCCCCCGCTCCTCTGTAGAGAACCCCAACCTGGTGCTGGTCCCTCTCTATCAGAGCCTGGGAGTTGCACCAGTAGCGTCCCCGTTTAGGGACCCTTCAAGCGAAACTTCCCGCTCACCCAGCTACCGTAACTGTCACAAAGCCGGGGAAAGACCTGCCAGCACAGCTAAACCGCCCCGGAGGTGAGCCCGTAGTAGTAGCGGCAGAGTACACCTGCTGACACCCAGGGCCGTAGTCTTGCCGGCCGAGCGCGTCCGTGGTGGGTGGGTTTATCCCGCTAATCCGAGATACCCCAACCTGGTGCGGGGCATTCGCTAGCACGAATTGGGAAGTTGCACCAACCAGTAGCGTCCCTTTGAGGGACCCTTCCAGTGGACCTCCCGCTTTCGCCTTTCTCCTTCGGAAACTTCACCCGTACAGTGCCCCAGGGACGCCTGTGAGGAAGAAGCCGGGACCGGAGCCCCAGAGATTACCGCCTGAACTGCCTGCCCTGAGCTTGCAGATCGAAGAACCGTAAAAGCACTAGAACTCGAGGCCCGGTAATTCCCGCGAGGAAAGCTCGCTCCAGTGCAGTCAAAATGTGTTCGGCCAGACCAATACACAGCGAGAGAACGCCCCGATGTTCTCTCTAGAAGTAAGCCAAGAACGGTGATCCATAGCAGAGAGTGATGCATGGGGTTTGGGGGCTGGTCCCAAGCAGGAATTATGGACAGACACGAGGTACACGGGTGGTACATAGTTAAGCCAGCAACCCACTCCGAATGGGTTAAATACCTGGTATAATGATACCAAAGTGGTAATGTCCGGAGGATACACCCACGCACGACTACCCTAGCAAGTTAATTAAACAAACACTATAAATGCGACAAAGAATAAAGACAATCATAAACCGACGCAGTCATGATATTAGCTACATTATCAATCGTAATCCAGAACTGCGAAGCAAAAGGTTACATTGAAATCCTCTGTCTGACTACATTCAAAGAACACAATACATTATTAAACCGTCAGTGAACAAGATAAATTGTGTGCAGGGAATGTGACAACCACAGAAAGTCCTGCTGACCTTTCCGCACGAGCGATCACCCACCCACCTATTCGGATAATACATAAATGAACACGGGTCAGAAATTCGCACAGTCCGAAAAACCCGTAACAGAAACGTGCCGATAACTTGCAAATACCTGGTTCTACCTAAAGATTAAAAACGAACTAGGGCGGTAAACTCATAAGCTAGACAAATACTGGAGTTCTGAAACCACCTAGTGGTTTAAAATATCTGTACAATCAAACAAAAACGGGAGCTTAGCTGTAGACACTACGTTAGCTTGAGGAATCCCAAGACGAAAGACGAAGTTGGAATTGTGGTATTGGTGACGTCGGTTATCGCTGACGTCACGGTTAGGGACCGTGTAATGATATATGTGTGTATTTGTACCAAGACATATGCCATTTGTACTCCAACAGCCGGATGTTAAGGTAAGAGCAGTAGTCTGTATGAGTCGCACAGCCATTGTTGTATTGTCCATGCCGTTTAAGCTCTTGTGAATTGTTGGTTCACTGCCCCGATTAGTTGAGCTACCAGCCTCATTCACAAAGAAAAAAACTGCAAACTCTGCTGGAGTTCAATAACTTTGATCGTATATTTCATCATTTATTCAAAAAGGAAACGAGATGAGCAAAAATCATGAAGAAATTTTGATTGGCAAGCTATGACCTAACATCTTGGTGCATACCAACACCCATAACTAATCATATAGGACCTCTTTCTATTTCATTAAAGTTTGGTTCGGTCTATCAAGAGAAACTAAAGCTTCTCTCTCCCCATTCAAACTAAACATGCCAAAAGATTTTGCCATTATATTGGCTTCTGTGGGACTATACCGATGTTGATTACTGCATTTGTCAAAGGCACTCATTTTCAGTCTAGTTCCATGCATGCAATTATTTATATCGCTATACAATTGGCCCATTTTAATGGGCAATTATCTGTTCAACATGTAGCCATTTGCCCATTGGGTTTTATACCAATACCATCAACTTTTAAAAGCATAAAAAATATATTGTTGTTCACAAATTGTTTTTCCCTTTTTTGTTTTTCATCTAATGATGAACCTTGCCATCTCACTCTTTGTATTTATTTGTAAATTTCAAGGTATAGCCTAGGATTGATTCAATTACTTTGGTGAATAAAAAGACTGGTACCCGTCATTTTAATTACTTTTGGATGGAGTCTTTCACACCAGTCTGTTCCTCTCAAATGAATATTCATTTGCCCCAAATAAAAATCAATTTTTAATGTATATGTTTTACTTCAGTGCAGTTTGTATTTGCTTTATTAATTCAAAAGTGTTAACATCTTTAGATGTGTGCACGCTTGTGAATAAGGCTTCAATTACTTCAAACATCATGGAAAACCAAATCAACCTCACAAGATTCATGAACGGTTCAGAAGATTGTGATGAAACTTGGTCTTTTGAGGAAGTGGCTCCATTATTTTTTACTACATACCAGACCGTTTTCATCACTATTGTAGTTCCAGTGGTTTCTCTGATGGACTGATAGGTAATGGCTGCTTCCTTCTATGTGGTGTACCATGTCCCAGAGATGAGAACCATTACAATTTCCTACCCTTCCCATCTGGCTGTTGCAGATATACTTCTACTCATAACAGCGACATTGCGATACATATTGATTTATTTTGAACGCCAGTTTACATTGGTTTCCCATCAACCGCTGTAAAATGTCTGGCTTTTACTATAGCATCTACACATTGCATTATGCAACATTGCTTCTTATCACATTAGTTTTGTTTAGCGTTTACTTTGGCGAGATGTCATCCTATAAGACATCTCTCCATTAAAGGTAAGAAGCACGCTAATCAAATGGTGACAGCTGTATGGGTTGTATCATTCCTGTTGTCAACCCCAAACATAGATTACAGAGAAATAAGTAAAGATTGCATTCAGCTGGACGAAGAAAGTCAACTTTTGACTAATATATCCTTTTGCATCCATCACACATTTTGGCTATATATTCTAAATGAAGTTATCAATTTGACATTGTTTCTTGCAGCTCTGACATTGGGAATTTTCCTGACAGCAAACATCATCGTCAAACTCCAAAAAATGTCAAACTTTCGATTCAAGGTTAGAAATGTGAAAAGACAAGTGCACAAGACTCATAAGCAAATAGCTTGGATGCTGATAATAAACTTTTGCATATTTTTCCTCTGTCAAGCACCAATCCAGATTATAGTATTGGATCTGTTGCACTTTTTATCAAGTGGTAAATATCTAATTTCAGATTTGAAAATTTACATTGACATATTTTGGATTGGAAGAGCACTCTATATGTTGAATTCATCAATCAATCCACTTTTGTACAATGTATGCAACAGTCAGTATCGTCAAGCATTCTACCAGACCTTTTGCCATCACCCTTCAATCAGAAGATCAAGTAGTGTACAAAACACTCAAGGTGATATACACATTGCTGTAATATTGGATTCTGGCAACCAACATACAAATCAGACCACACAATAGACATATGAAATGTCTGTAAATACACAGAAAATTGTAGCATAACATTTACTGGTGATACCCGCTTCATTTTGCATGAATATTTCAAGGTCACCTAGGATTTCAAGGTAACCTAACTGGAATTACACTCAAAAGCCATATCAAGTACCTTACTTCTAGATGACCAAGCTTGGCTGCTGTAAAGATTTGCTGTTATGCTACAACTGAATATGACTGAGGAATTTTAGTTGAACAACTCTAACTCCATGAGTACGAGGCTTTGGTCAAACATTGGATACTCTGTCAGTTCTGTTGATTTTGAGCATCATTCTATAGCAGAACATTCCAAGTGCATTGATCTGATCTTCTATAGCTTTGGAGAGGACCCAAGATTCACAGCCACACAGAAGAACAGTGACACAGGTTGTGTTGAAGAGTCTTAATTGACTGCAGATTACCAAATCCGTTAAAAGTGGCAAATAGAGTACATGGCTACGGCAATATCCACCAAGTTTTGAAGGATCTGAACAATGACATTGAGCTGTGGTATTCCCATGATTCTATGCTACTAGGCTGTTCATGGCTTAATTGCTTCTTGTCATATTGGGCTATTATGTAACTTTGACATGTATCCTTGGCTTGTCAAAGAGGATTTAGTATAGTTTGGTATAGTTCAAATCATGGGAAATATATATTTATAAATATCTTATTTTCAAAATTGTAAATTCGTCCATTTTATTCTTCAAAGAATCTGCATTAGTTAGCAATAGACAGGGAAGTTTTGCATTCGGGTTGAAAGTGAAGCTTTTCTTTAGGAAGGGAACGCAGATGTTCGTGATTGACACTCGTCTGGCCAGAATGGTCGGCCATGGTCGATTACCTTCCACAACCTGGATGCATTGAGGTTTCTGTTTTTACCTCATTTCTTCCATCTTCGTCTTTTCTCTAACACATGAAATGGGCAAGGATGGAGCAAAAGTTTCAGTTTAGCAAGATTTGTACATACTAATTTGGAAAAACCCCAGTCATTTCTAGTTTCCAAACCTGGCATGATTGTTTCATGTCTATTCAGATAATTGGAACTATATACTATTCGCTCAATACTAGTCTTTGTATTACCCTGATCACTGGTCTCATAAGTAGTATCGGCATTTTGATCACTATCGATTGCGACTGTATAATAGTAGAGTAGATATGTGCATGAATTGTGCACCTGGTGATAAAAGCATGAAATTTGGGCCCACAGTTTGGGCATGTTCTAAGGATTTTTGGCTATAGGGGCATCGCAGATTTTTCGTGTAACAAAAATGGCGGCCATTTTCCAAAATGGCTGCCATTTCTGGTATTATAGCTCTTTTGATGGACTAAATGTGTTTCATTTGTTTGTTTTGGGCTACCAAAACATGATTTGTAACCCAGAGCAATACCTAAAATAGAAATTTATTTATGGGTAACTATTCTGTAACAGAAATGGTGGCCATTTTCCAAAATGGCGTTCTTTTTCCAAAATGGCTGCTAATTCCCTTATTTTACCCATTTCGACTGAATATGCATATTTTTTTCTAACAAAGCATATTTTTATCACGCAGCAATGCAAATATAAAACCTGTAAATAGGCAATCAATACCAATTTGTTTGATGTTACAAAGTGCAGACATTTTATGTTACACAGCAATGCCAAATACAACCTGTAAATAGGCAATCAATACAAGTGGCAGACATTGAAAAATAGTCACCATTGCTTGTTTTATATTTGCTTTGCAGACTGAATAAGCTAAAAAACATATTAAGAATGGCTTTTGTTAGTTTTTACGTTTATAATGCTGGAAATGTATTGCTAATGCCAACAGCATTGACTATATTGTTGTAAAGCACCAATGGTGTGATATTATATGCTGATTTCTGTACTGTACCCAAAGAGTAATCATATCCTTCAATTCGTCATTAGGTAGTTACCAAAATCTGCTAGCTTCAGGTGCATGTACATTTTTTGGTGTAATCAATCATGGCTACCCAGTGTTGCAAAGTTATCAATGTGAAACTCAGTTTAAGATTGACAAACAGAGCAATCTTCTAATTTTGGCCGTAAAAGTCTACAGCAACAAGTATTAGTCAAAAGCATGAATATCAGGTAACTTAATAAAATTATCCTTCATGTTCTTTCTGTATTGCTGTTTATAACAATATCTTCATAAGTTTTGTGCTAGTTCATATTATTAATAATAATAATAACAATCTTGATAAAGTGTTTAATGTAGAGGCCTCTAGACACGTCACATAGTTAAATTGATAATGATATTATTACTCCTTTTTATCAAACGACAAATACAAATTCAATAGATAAACTTCTATGTGAAAACAACAATGATTATACATCCATTACCAACTATTAGAATAACTTAAGAGAATAATTTCAAACATATAATGTGACCGTGACCAATAGATAGAAGAGAAAGACATCCCAGTTGTCTTCCATACTAAGAACATATGGGGATACATCTGAATCATCAGCTGTGAGGATCTGTGTGTATGTACCCCACAGTGACATTGGTGAAATCATGATCTTTCCTGGATTCAGATGCCTCAGCCCTACCTAATCTGGTGAATACAACTATCCTAGACAGCCAAAGTGGAGGAAGATAAAGAATAAGAAAGACACAAAGAAAAAAGTTCTCAATATCAGTATTAATGAGTTCTGTTGAATTGGAAGCCAATGCAGTTGGTAGATATGTTATGTTCTTGACAACGGATTTTAAGGACAAAACGAGCAGCTGCATTTTGAACTCGCTAAACATTAGTCACTTCTCTTTCTGGGAGACCATAGGGCAAGGGGTTGCAGGATCCAGCCTTGATGTAACAAAGTTATGGACCAATCCAATGGTGCATTTTTCATCAAAGTACTGTCAAAATTACTCATTTTTTCTTATCCAGTGCCAGGCAGCCTTGTATAAGTTGTTAACATGATTGTTCTTCTTAGTGATGAGTCTAAGATATGGCACCAAGGTTCCGTGCTTCAGCTTGCGGATGAAAAACTGAATTGCCCATGAGAGTTACTAGTTTATCTGTAAAGAATGATAATAAAGCACAACATTCTCTGTCGTCTTGTAATAGAATATCAGCTTGCTTTGGATATACATCAGGATCTGATGACTGCAATCCAGGAATCAATATTATTTATGCCTGCATCACAATCCCAATGGTGGAAAGACAGATAGAGCTGTCATCGTGTAAAACGAAAGACAGATTGAACACCATGGGAAGTAATGATATCCTGTAGTGGGGCAGGGAACAAGATGAAGTCAATACATCCAGTAACATACCCTGTGGAACTCCACAATCTGCCGCCACAGGATCTGATGAAGCAATTTGATCGATCTAGATTGAATTTGGTCATCTACATGTGTAGGTAGGAAAAGAACCAACTTAATGCTTTTCCTGTTATTTCATAGACTTCAGGCGGGTTAAGAGCTGTTTATGGTCAGTAGTGTCAAAAGTGGCACTGAAATTTAATAACAATAACTCAACCTCTTTTGTTTGTCAAGTCCAATCAAGATGTCATTCTGCGCCTGTAACATTCTGAGACTATGTATTAGTCTCCGTAACAATGCAGTGTCCGCACTGTGAAATTGACGGTATGCTGACTGCATCGGACATGGAGATCATTATCGCTGAGATAAGTCTACAACTGAGTTACTAATCTTTCAATCACCTTTCCAAGAAATGGATATAGGGCGATATTTGAGAGGATGGTGGTGTCTGAGCTGGATTTCTTCAGCTGCGGGATCACAGATGAAATGCATGCTTGAGAGCTTGAGGAAATATATCGATCCGCGCAGGGAAAAGTTGTTAACCGGTAACAGAGCATCTAGACATAGTTTTAAGAGACTGGCAGTAGTAGTATCATGTAGACTGTTATGCAGCTTCTTGATCTTGTTGTAGAAAAATTCTGCAAAAACTGTTAGCAAGAATCTTTTGGACATTCATGGGTACGTAGTGTATGTTTCACTCCAGAAGTTAAATTGCTGACTACATGGAAAAGGTCACGTTGGTTACATGTAGTAATCTGGTTGCTATGATACTCCATCTTGGCATTAGCAAGAAGAAAGTTGTATTCAAAACATTGATCCTTGTAAGCTTCCTTGCGTACTGTGAGCCCAGAATGTGAAACTCTTCGCTCCAGCCGATGGTGTTCCTTCTTCTCAATCTCAAAGGCATCTGAGCACCAAGGAGCATGAGTATGGAGAATTAGAGTTTGGCTGACAAGTGGAGCATGTTCATCAAGGGTCTTAGATAAGGTGTTGTTATATTCATTAGCAAGAGAATTGCAGTTAGCATCTAAAGGTAAACACAGAAGTGCACATCTATATCAAGTCTGCATACAGGCTGCACTGAAGAGCTGATTTCAAGCATTTTCCCTGTCATCTGCAGTCCTCCTTGTAACCACAACTTGGAAGTTTTTGGCATACTTTTCTAACTTCTGGAAGGGTTGTCCACAAGATTTCCCAATACTCTTTTCCTTTCTAGTCCAACCTCATTAACTTGGACATGGAAGCTCAGAAGATGCAATCATCATTTGAGCCCAACAGTAACCGACTTGATAGGTGGCTCTCTTGATATGTTCACTAAGTGCTGCCTTAATTGGGGGAAGAGCACATGATTATACATCAAGACCACAAAGCGCTCTAGTTTAGTTTATTTTTTGTACAGCAATGGACTAGTAAACTTCTGCTAAATGTCAAATCCTGACATGTAGCTTAAGACTGGTTGTAGCCAGAATGTTGGCCTCAAGTTGGATCAACATGGATCACATTCAGTTCGAAAAAAAATGCCTTTTAATGAAGTCTGGGCAACCACTTGGTATGGTTTGCTTTTTGAGTTTTATTGTGGGTATTTATTGCAAAATACCTCTTCATTCAACAAAAGAAGATAGGATGATGAACATTATCTCTACAGGGTAAACTGATGCATACATCAGTGGTAGCTATGTTGTAAGTGAAAACCACTGTTATATCAGAATAACCTAATAGTGTCTTTTTAAAGGTGCAACAAGCGATTTTGAGGTACCCAAATATTGTGTCATAATAGTAATTTCTTATAGACTATATGAAATTACTATTATGACACAATATAAGGAATCTATTAAAATAGATTCCTTACTTTTGACTTTTGGTATTTGGCTACAGAAATGTCTTAAAAGAGAGAACAAAGGTGATTTTGTGTTGCTTATATTTCAATATAAATCATAGGCTGAATTTCGTATTTGCTCCTATACGAAATTAAAAATTTCACATTTTTTTGTACCAAAGGAACATTTCTCAGCTTAATCCTTTCGAAGAGGGGTATTTTTTTATGGAAAGCTTTACATCAGGGCAAAAATCAGTACTTCAGATTTTTTAGGGACACCTAAAGGGCACCTTTAATTAAAACCTATTCTTAAGGCACACCCTGTATGAAGACTTTGTGACTCTATTAACCAAAGGTACAGTTTACAACAGACTATAAAAGAGTAATTAATGGCGGCCATCTTGAAAATGGCTACCACTGTTGTCATGCAAGCAATTTGAAATGCGCAAATAAAAACTTGTTTCACTTTATTGATTGTATGAAAAAAGACGTTATACATTTATTTCATGCAAATATGTAAAATACCTGGTAATGGCGGCCATTTTGGGAAATGGCCGTCATTACTGCCATGGGATAAACCTGCAATGGCCATTTGATCGAAAGTCTTTTTAAAACATCCAATGTGCATCAAATGCCATGCTTGAATGCCTAAAAGCACTGTATTTATCAACTCAATCTCAAACCTAGAGGATAAATAGCAAGTAATGGCAGCCATTTTGAAACATGACCGCCATTTTAGTCAGAGGACAAATCTGCGATGCCCCTATAGCTAAAGTCTTTCTTATGACATGCCCCAGATATGTGCCAAAGTTCATGCTTTTATCACCAAGTGCACAATTCCCCCAAAATATTGCACATATCTACTCTACTATAAGGATGACTAACTCTGGTTGCTATGTCTGTGTATCGTGTACATGTACGTACCCAGTTACTAGCAGTATCCAATACATACAAGAAAAAAAATGTCCATAAAATGAACCAAAACGTTGTGATATACCTTCTTGGTGCCGCCATCGTATCTCTATACCATTAGTAATCCACAACAAAAATTAGGTACAAAACAAGTAACTAAAGACTCAAAATTAACAAACTTTGTGGAGTCGATGAGCAGAGCTATCTCGCGGTGCTGGCATCATCAGCATAAAATTTGTGTGTATTATCCTCCTAAAGACCGTAATCGTGATCTCTTGTATGAGCAATATTCTAGATAAAATTTTAACTAATGTCAATGAGCTCTACCACCCCCTGAAAAAAATTTCCTTGTAAATTGTCACTTGCAAAAAGACTGATAAGGCATGGATGAAGAATTCAATCTGCAAAAGTATGAAACAACATCAGAAGGCATTCAAGCAGGGAGATGTGGGCAAGTATAAAGAACTGAAAAACTATGTTGCTACTGAAATAAAGGCGGCGAAACACGACTTCTATGAGAAAAACATAAATGGTCTTAAGAATGCAGAACCAGGAAAATGGCATAAACATATTAAATCAATAACTGGTTATAAAAAACGAAACCAGTGGAGATTCCGGGCTGTGGTTCGACAAGTGATGGAGCAAGCTAACAAATTATGTGAACATTTCTAATCTATTTGTAGGTTCGTTACCAGGGTTCCCGTTAAGGCGCACTTTTTAAAAGTCGGAACCAGTATTCTGACTCCTCAACAAGCCCTCACGTCCGTCTGGACGCGCATAATTTCAGAGTACATTCACATTTAATACATGACTTTCACTTTGGCTATTGGCTCAGTATTTTACTCTCAAGTTAAAAAAAAAGCAATGTGATTGTTATCCATGCTCCCCTAGGTATAACAATACCTGACCAATGTCAATGAGCGACCTCCTTGACCAATGCAACCAGGTTTTATGATCGCAATAAATTCGGGGAAACCCCAGAGAGACCCCGTTGCCATGGTTGCGGTGCCGGCTTCCTCCTTAGCGATCGATGTAATGTAAACAAAGTGGCAAACATCAAAAAAACATTTGGATGATTGTCAGATTTCACTTCAACCTCTGTCAAGATCATTAACAATTAAAACTAATTAATAACACCAAGTGTAAACAAACATCAAGTAAAAAATTAAAATAACCTCAAAATAACCTCGAAATAATCTTCATTAAATAAATTCAGAGTAAGGAGTCAAAATTTGGAAGAAAAATAATAAGAAAAAAAACTTAAATGCATGTGGTTGGAAATCCTAGCCGAGAAGACCGGGAAACCCCGACCCTGGGGAAGCCCACTGATCTCTACTCTTGGGAAAATAGCACCCATGTGCTTTGGTACTTTCTGTTCGGAAGTCATACTTTGAGTCATGGAGGTAGAAAATTGTCCGTGGTTGCACAGTGAACAGGTTATAGTTCTCAGCAAATAAAACTGACTCGTCTTTATTCCATGTCCAAAGAAATTCAAAGGGAACATTGTGTTTGTTTTGTTATTTCACGCCCATTGACCCCATTCGGTTGCATTGCTTTGTGTTTGCCGCCGACTAGGCGTTGAATAATGGACAAAAGGGAAAAGGGGTGTTGTTAGCTTCTTTAAATGCTAACAGGTAATTTAAAGTTTAACTTGCGACAAAGCATTTTGTTATTTTTCAAGAGCTTCCTTGATACCTCCCCTGTTAACCACCGCCTGTAATAACTCATGGTCAGGTTTTAAACGAACCTACAAAATCTTAGACTTCATAAGTTGGGCAATAATCCAAACGCCTGCCTATCCATAGCTTATTTATCCATCCCTGCATTTGAGATTCGAATCCGTATTCCTCTCAATCAAAATTTAATACCACACCGTACTTGCCTCCAAGAGGGTAGTGTTTCCCACCACTTCTTGTGGACCAAACACTTCGCGGCCATAAATCAATAAACCAAGTTCCTACAGTTCGCAAAGCCCCACAAAACGCCCTTACGATCTACGGCCTTAGCACTTACTCAAATTCCTGGGCGTATTTTTGAATCGTTCCTCGCTAAGTGGATTAGGGACAATTTTCAGTCGGAATTAGACCCGCAGCAGTATGGTAACGTGAAAGGGATTTCTACCACTCATTATTTGGTAGATATGCTTAATGATACCCTAAAAGACCTTAAGTCTCCTGGAACATTCACTTCTCTGTGTGCTATTGACTTTACAAAACCGTTTGATTGCATCAACCACACGGTTGCAATTCGTAAGATCATTGATTCTGGTGTAAGGTCATCTATAATACCAACAATTAGCAGCTTTCTCTTGGACCGTAACCAGTGCGTTAAATTACAGGGCCAGTTATCTAACCCTAGGACCATAGCTTGCAGCGTACCACAAGGTACTAAATGTGGTCCTATTATTTTTACGATTGTTGTCAATGATGACGCCGTTACTACAAATAAACGTTGGAAATTTGGGGATGACCTTCCACTGGGCGAGACAACGAACATAAAGAAACCTATACAATGCCAACTCCAGCAAGGTCTAGATGCGCTAAGTGCTTGGTATGATCATAACGATATGTAACCAAAACCCTCCAAGTGCCATATTATGCATATTACTTTCTTAAAACGTGCTTAAGATTACCCATCTTATATGTTATCTGGCAAAACGCTCGAAACCGTCAACAACATGAAATTGCTTGGCGTCTATATTCAAAAAGATCTCAGATGGGATAAGCAGGTGGCAGAAATGATAAGCCGGGTATCTAGAAGATTATTCCTACTGTATATGCTACAAGGATTTGGTGCTCCAGTTGAGGACCTTTTGGCTGTTTATCAAACCTTTATCAGGCCGGTACTTGAGTACGCCTGTCCGGTGTGGCATCCATCCATTACTCAGCATCAGAGCCATCAGCTTGAAATGATCCAAAAAAGATCTTGTAGGATTATACTTAGCAGTAAGTACAAACACTATGATACTGCTCTGCTTGATTTGGGTATTGCTAGCCTATGCGATCGCCATGAGCAATTACTCTTGAAGTTCGGCCAGAAGCTCCTCAACTCCGAGTACCACCAACATCTCCTCCCTGTTAGACCTAAACCAAGATATACTCTCAGGACATATAAAAAATTTGAGGAACCAAAAACAAGAACTGACAGATATGCCAAATCAACCATTCCCCACATCATCAGGCTACTTAACCAGCAGTAATTATTTTTAATGTGTGTTTTTAAAAAATATTTTTTGTCTGTTTGCCTGCTCACTTGCCTTGTTTTCATATCTGTTGCTTGTGTATAATGTTAATTGTATTTGCTGTAAATACTAACTTTTTGTGAATATATTGTAAGCCAGTACTATAAGCTCTGCTGTTTTTCTCTGGTTCTTATACCGTTAAATAAATAATAAATAAATAAATGAAATTTGTGTGATAGCTTTCGAAGAAGGCAATAAATGTCCGACTGGCAGATAAGCACCTAAAATGTTAACATGTATTTTGTTTTCTCTCGCACTCTCTCTCTCTCTCTCTCTGGGGCAATAGTAAAATGTATGGTTGTTTGATATTTCTGTAACCATCTACAAAGTCTACAGGAATTTTAAACCACATTAGGTTAAATTTCTACTGAAAAACAAAACATTTTGTATACATGTTTCTTTCTTCAATATCAATATTTCACTACAATTTAAACAAGGTAATGTCCCAACCATAGCTCACAATTGTCAGTCTTTTTTTTTTTTTTGATTTAGTTAAGTAGATTAATACATTGGTTATTATTTCAAGGTTAAAAATAATACAAAGAATAGTTTGATTTAATGAGTCATAATATCAACTTTTATTATGACTATTAAACATCCACTACTTTCTGTATGTCCTTGAATAAATACCACTACACCAGTTTCATTAAAAGCTGTCTGGCAACAATCAGGCCTGAGAAAAAAAGAATCTCAGAAATGTGCCTGCCTCACAGGAAATTGGGAGACACCCAAAAAGATGTTTTTATGTTATATTTTTAAGTGTTAAAAGCAATTTCATAAAGTAGATTTTTGCATTTTGCAATCACCAACAAGAAATTGTTCTTCTGCACATCTTTGTTTACATGTTGCAACAGTCTTCTCGTCGGCAACTGGCATACCTTGGATTTCCTTTCTGGCCAATTTACTTTTTTTCTGAGAATTAAAATACCCAACTCCTTTGAAAGGGCTTTTACAATTAATGTTTTTCATGAGGGTCCATGTGCAAAAACATGACTACAACTTTTCATTGCTGGTCCTGTGTCATGTAGGAATGTGTTTTTTATATCATTGCTAATTCTCATTTCTTAATCTAGGCATCAAAGATGGCACAAATCCTATACTGATCTGCCCACCTCTTTAACCAAATAAATACCACTTGTATCAGTTCAATAAAGACTTGTTTGGGCATAATGTGGTGTGTGTGTGTGGGGGGTTTTGCATTGAAGAACTCTGCCAGATCCGGTCTCTCTTATCTTTCCCTTAAAATGCTGGCTCCGCTTTTGTTTGGTTTCAATTTATCGTAAGAGAGTACCGGTCCCAAAATCATACCTCTATTACTCTAATCCCTGTCACACCCAGCAACCAACCTCTACACTGTGGACAACAGCACTTTGGAAGCTTTTCAACAATGACCTCAATTATGCCTTTGACCTCTTATCCCTCACCAGATAAGAAAAGGGCTCCACTGTTTAAAACAGAAACTTGAAAAGTTCCTACACTTCTGAAAATCACCAAAAAAGAACTCCCATACAACTTGCTAAAACCCGCCCATGATCATTCTTTAAGGGTCATGCTAAGCAACTTTGGGGATGCCTATTAGTGAAAACATTGTTCAGCAATTACTCAAAAACATGTAGAATTACACCCTTAAAGGGATTAGCAGAATCAGATAATGTTAGAGATTGAAAAAATGGTTGTGAAATGCATTTTTTAAACTAGACATCAGGGATAAAGTTATGTACAATTCCATACACTGCTTTAATAATGTAGAAACAAAAACCACCAATCTAAAAAATGAAGTATGTGGAAGAAAATTTGTCATACCGTCTCTCTCATCTCCCGCAAATAGACATACGGCTATGGCGGTCTCAAATCTCACGACACTGACATTGTGGTTTACACCAGTACAGAATGAACCAAGATCAACAATGTTGTTGTTTGAGGTCAAACTGTATCGATCATGGGTGCACAAATATCACGCTTAAAATCTGCGATATTCACTGAGAAAAGCTTTTTTGATCACAATTCGGAATTTTGAATACGCACTATAGACATTACAGAATCAGATAAAAAGTAACTGCCTTGCCTTTAATACACAGATTTCAAAGCCAACCACTTGCAGGTTATGTTTCGCATATCCATGCCACTAAAAACCAAAATATAAAAATAAGGAATTTTGATGATTTTTCGATGTTTTCGGATTAGCAAAGTCGCTGCTAACCTGTTATCTCTCAACCTAAACACCCCATGAGACCAAGAACACGAACCCGTGTGACAGTAGTATAATTTTGGAATGATTTATACATAACCAGATTATCGTCATATTATTTGCTCTGGCAATTGCATACATCATTATGAGACAAACACCGAACGCACACAATATGTGAAATTTTGGTAACATATTTAATACATAATCCATTTCTTATTGTAGTCAATTCACCTATTAGCAATAGAGTGACAACGCATTTTGAAATGATTGATACATAACCAGAAAATTATCCTCATCTTTGCTCTGCAGAAATGCATAAATCATTTATAAAACAACACCAACGCAATATGGTGAACAAATTTGGTACATCAACCAGTTATTTCATTGTGCCCACTTCACTCATCATACATTTATAATAAGGTCAAATTAGATAATGTAAATAATTACATGGTTGGTGATTAGTTTTGTTTTTCATTTCTTATTGTTGATTAGCAATCACGCCTCAATCTGCATTTTATGATCATTTGTTAGATTCTCTCATATAGTTAATGATCAAGCCTATCCTCGAGGATGAAGCGTAGTAATTCTGAACAAGCTCATTTTCATACACAGTGATGGTTAGCCCTAATCTGTCATATGTTGGTGGTGCGATATAACTTCTAGGGATGTTGGTAGATCAGTCAGAAAATGTTGAGGAGGAAGTGAAGTTGTTTTTACTCTGTGAATTAATTTGCTATCTGCCATCCTGTGCAACACGCGATAGTTCCGCTCTCCAGAATCTGGGTACACACACGTACACTCAATCTGGCCGTGCCAAGAACTGTAAACATAGATTGATTTTGTCATACTGCATGTAACTCTGATATCATGGAAAGCTCTACCAACAATACAAAGTTCTTTAACAACTCAGAGCACTGTGACGTATTTTTATTCTATGAAGTTGCACTGGACTATTTCTTAACTACAAGCCAGATAATTTTCATCATTCTTATAGTTCCACTGGTTTCCTTTTTTGGTGTGATAAGCAATGCTGCCTTCCTCTTTGTGGTGTACAACATCTCAGAGATGCAAACCATTACAAATTTCTATCTTGCAAACTTGGCAGTTGCAGACATGTCATTGCTCATCATTGGGGTTGTAAGGTATACAACAATTTATTTTCATGGGCCTGTGAATCTCGGCTTTCCATCTAACTCGGTCATTAAATGCCAGGCTTTTAGCATAGCAATCCATGCCTTACACAACTCATCTATACTTCTGATCTCGCTAGTTTTGTTTGAGCGTTATTTGGCGATATGTTATCCAATAAAACATCTTTCCATTAAAGGAAAAAAACATGCTAACCGAATGGTGGTGGTTGTTTGGATTGCATCGTTCCTTGTGGCATTCTCAAACTTTGATGAAAGAGAACTAAGCAGAGAGTGTATCCAGTTGGAAGAGAATACTTCACACCTAACTAAGATATCTATCTGTTACTATCACACATTTCAGATTTATGTTATGAATGAAGCACTGAGTTTTGTCTTGTTCATTTTAACTGCGACTTTTGGAATTTTCATGACTACAAGCATTATCATTACACTCCAAAAATCGTCAGCTAAACATCATAGTCATCAGAATCGTGATGCTCAAATTAATGTGCAAAAGAGTCGTAATCGAGTAGCTCGGATGTTAATTGCAAACCTGTGCGTGTATCTTCTCTGTCAAACGCCAATTCAAATCCTTGTGCTTTACCTTCTAAACTTTTTAGCAAGTGGAGAACAACTGATATCAGACTTCAAAACTTATAGCACTATTCTCTGGGTAGGAAGAGCTCTTTATCTGTTGAATTCATCAATCAATCCACTTCTCTACAATATGTTAAATGGTCAATACCGTCAAGCATTCTACATGACTTTCTGCTGCTGCCCTTCACTCAGATCTGCTCATGTAAGAAACATTCATCAGGAAATACCCACAGCTATGAGAGCGAATTCAGGTAAACAAGTTTCTCTAAAGACCCAGTCCACTAAACAATAGATGGCTAGCTATCCAGTAAAACATCTTTCCATTAAGGATAAAGAACCAATAACCAAATGCTAGCTGTTTGGATTGTGCACTCCTTGTGGCATTCTCAAACTTTGATGACGGAGAACTAAGCAGAAACGGTGTCATGTTTGAAGAGGATAGTTCACTCATAGCTAAAATATACAATTTCAAATTTATGTTATGAATAAGGTCCTGAGTTTTATCTTGTTCTTTAACTGTGACTTTGGGAATTTTCATGACAGCAAGCTTGATCACCTCCCTCCACAAATAATCAGAAGCACCACAGCCATCAAACCATGACAAAAGTAAATATGCACAACACCCAAAATCTAATAGTTTGAATGTTAATAGTTAACAGTTGTATCTTTTTAGTTCAAATCCTTGTGTTTTATCTTCTGAACCTTTAACATCATCATCAATCATCAAGCTTTATTTATTCACGGAACACAATCAACAAAGTTGTTTTTCACTGAGGCCGTGAGGCAAAATATATACATATATAAACATACATGGTTAAAACCAAGGTACATGTAAACTTGGCATGGTGTAATTGGGTAATGTACATGTACATATGTAAAAGCAGTATTGGTAAAATTGTAAAAAAGCGAGCTTAAAGAGACATGAGATTTCCAGGAAGAAGCGCCCCCAATTTTTCTCGAACCCCGTTTTTTTACATATTTGGAATGCTTACCAATGTATTAGATCACACCTGAAGTGAATAAGCCGAATACGCCATCTTTATGTAATAAGATGGTGATTTACTAGTTTCTGTCGTGCACGACAAAGTCAAAGCGTGGTTTTCTATGGGGAACGATAACGATAGCAGGCGAGTTCAAAACAAGGTTTGCGGTTTTCTTTTGCACCTGTTTGTCTAATAAACCTTTGAAACGTTCTCGGTAGGTGGTCTACAACCGATCCAGTGAAATTTGAGAGAATTTTGTATCCTAAAAAATATCTCCTCCTGTCACTTTAAAAGAGCCATTAGGTTGCAATATTTTTAAGTTTAGATTTAAAAATGTTTAAAGAAGAGGATCTCTGTAATTCATAATCTAATTTATTCCATTCAATTGCACCACGGTAAGAAATACTGCGTTTTTTATAATCAGTTCTTGGCTTAGGAATGTGAATATTGTATTTACTTCTGCGAAAATTATAGTTGTTATTATTGAATGAAAAAAGATCATTAAGACAGAATGGTGCCAGTTTATTAAGAACTTTATATGTTAAGATATTGCAGTTAAAAACTTGCCTATTTGAAAGTGGAAGCCAATTAAGTTCATTAAGAACATCAGCACTGGGTGTGTCCCATGTTGCACCACAAATAATGCGAGCTGCCCTATTTTGAATTGTTTGGAGACGATTTACAATAGTGAGACCGCAATTTCCCCAAACTATGTTACAATAATCAAGATGGGTAGCACAATAGCATTGTAAACGGTTTTAAGAATGTTACATGGCAATATGGGTTTACATTTCTTTACCATGTATAATCCTTTCAGGGCCTTCTTACGTATATGTTCAATATTCTCATTCCAAGTTAGATTTTCATCTATGATGACACCAAAATATTTACATTTGTTTACTTTGGTTAAACATGTTAAATTAACATTTATATTAATGCTTTTAGTTAAATTAATTGAATTTACCGTACTAAGTCTTTGTTTAGAACCTATGATCATAAATTCAGATTTATTAACATTTAAACTAAGTTTATTGGATTTTAACCAGTTGTGAAGAGAATCATTATTTATACATTCAATTATGTCATCAAGAGAGTTTGATGCATAGTATAAAGCTGTATCATCAGCATACATATTAACTTTACAATGGGAAACAGCATGGGGTAACAAGTTGAACAGACTTGGTATCAGACTTCAAACTTACAGTACTCTCCTCTGGGTAGGACATGGCAAGCTCTCTTAAAGGTCCCAGGAAATGCAAAAAGAATTGATGTGGTTTGTGTCAAGTCTACAAGGAGGGACCAGATAGCATTCAATATTTGGGTTGGTGATGACATCATTTGTGGTACCATTGATTTTTCAGAGAGTAATAGAAAATTCCAGGTGACTGGTGTGAATCTATTCATGACATTGACTGATAATCAATAGTTTCACAAATAATGTCACTGGTAGTGTATTCTTTTTTTTGCCCTTTTTATTGCAATGGAATGTCCCACAAGATTTGGAGTAGGTTTATCATCTCATTTCCTGGGACCTTTAAAAAGACATGAGAACTTTTCCAGAAAGAAACTCCCCCCTAATTTTGTTTGTACCCAGGTTTTTTTGCATATTTGGAATGCTTACCAATGTATTAGATCACACCTGAAGTGAATAAGCTGAGTACGCCATCTTTATGTAATAAGATGGTGATTTAGTATTTTCTGTCGTGCACGATAGAAAACCTAAGCACAGTTTTCTATAAGGATAAATATGACAGTGGGCAAGTTCAAAACAAAGTTTGCAGGTTTCTTTTGTACTTGTTTGTCCAATACACCTTTGAAATGTTCTCTGTATGTGGTCTATTGCAATTTATGAGAGATTCATATTCTCAAAAAAATCTCCTGTCACTTTAATCTATTCAATTCACCAACCATTCCCCTTCTCTACAATATGAGTAATAATCAAACACCACCCAGCAGGGCCGTACGCAGGATTTATTTTGGGGGCTGCGGGACTTCCAAAAAGTGGACGTACCTTTTTTGGTAAAAGTGAGCCTAACCATCATAAGGCCCTTGAAACTCGATTACTAGTTTCTCGTCGCCCGCCCGCGTTATGATTTTTGGGCCGCGTTAACGATCAAAAATCTGAAAATAATTCATTATTTTGAAAAATTCTGTTCAAGCGTCACCTTTTCAGTCGATATTGGAATTTTTGGTAGGAAACCTGTCTCGGAAGTCTCGGAAATGAGTCTAAAAATAGCAGACATGCCAAGTAGTACGGATTTTCCGTATTCCGTACGGAAAATGATGCGAAATACGGACGTACATTTTCCCGGTAAAAAAATACGGAAAATGGTCGTGTTACTAAAAATAAAAAATAAAGAGTATAAAAAGTCTAGGTAAGAGGGCAATATCTTTTCAAAGTGAAGAAAAGAATGTAGATTTGAAAGATTTTCAATTTATAAAGTCTGTTAAAATGGTTTCCGACATCGTTTTTCTCCCGACTTTCTGATGGTTCACCCACATTAATATTTTGATTTAACCATTTTTAACTGCTGTATGCTAGATGTCTTCAGATGATGTTGTAGTTAGTTATTTAACTGCAGTGGTCCAAAGGGATAGACCTACAAACAATGTATTGTTGTAGTGGTTTTGTTTTAAAGTTTTTAGGCTTTGAAAGTTTAGACTTTAATACTTTTCAAATACTCTATATGGACTTCGTTCCTACTGACAGTTCCTTAAATGGATCTGTCAGACGGCGGAGCTCTGTCAAATCTTTCTGGAAAAGCTGTATTTTAAAGAGCTCTATCTCATGATGCAGTTCATATGTACATAGGTAGCTTAGTTTTCAAGTTATGAGCTTTTAAAGTATAGACTTTAAGTTCATTTTTAATGTGCTACTGTATAGCTAAACATTACTCTCCATATGGCCTATAGCCTGTTCTTTTTTAGGAAAGAGTAATTAAAAGAGCTCTCTCATGATGCAGTTGTATGTAGATGGCTCAGTTTTCAAGTTATGATCCTTAAATTTTAGACAGTTTTTCTTTTTCTTGTAATATTAAAAAAAACATATGGACTTAGTTTCTACTGACAGTTCCTTAAATGGGGCTGTCGGACGGCGGAGCTCTGTTCATTTTTTTCTGGAAAACCTGTATTTTAAAGAGCTCTATCTCATGATGCAGTTCATATGTATATAGGTAGCTTAGTTTTCAAGTTATAACCCTTTAAAGTTTTGACTTTTACATCTAGAACCTTTTCATGTCGTACATTTCTTTTCAAAGAAAACCTCTGTTGACAGTTCCTTTCAATGGAGAAAAATTGTCTTTAAGACTTAATTAACCATCTTTTGCACCAAATTGGCCGTTCACTATGTCTGACATTGCTATATACAGGCCGTAGAGGGAACTTTGGGCCAAAAATTGGCATATTTGCAAGAATACTGATTTTGGGTCAAAAATACTGATTTTTCATGTCTAGAATACTGAAAACTGTATTCCAAAGTTGGCATGTCTGAAATAGACTCTATAGATGCGACTCCTTTGGCAAATTTGTTAGCTTCCAAGCCCGGTCATGTCACTTCCTATTCAAAGGCGTAAAGCATGATCGTTCCCAAAGTCAAAAAATACCCCCTTTTTCGCGTGGTTTCAAGTACATTCTCAGCAATTTTGACCCCTTTTTTACATGAAAACGGGTACAAATTAACCTTTAAAAACAACCCTTTTTTGCATTTCAAGTACACTTTACAAAATCACCCCTTTTTTGACATTTCAAGAACACACACACAAAAACATTTTTTCTTTTCAAAGATGAACTCTGTTGTCCTTTTTAACTGTTCTAATAACATCTTTAGACCTAATATAATGAAGAAAACAAATAACAGAAAAGTACACTGAATTTAAATAACCGAAAAGTACATTGTATTGTCCCAAATTCAAAATATCTAAGTTATCTTCCCCTGCCTGTATGGACAATTCAGGAGTTCAGTATAGGCCTAATCACCATGCCTTGCTTGCATTGTGCAGAACAGTTAGCTCAATTATTATCCTGACGTTTCTTATACAGCAAAATTACATCAGAAGAGATATCAAGACTTTACAATCTAAAAGTAACATTCATACTCCTGGAGGATAGTCGCAATACTAGTATACAGTCGCGGCATTTCTTGCATTGGAGACGAACGTGACCCTTGCTATGTTGTCAGCGCCATGATGAATTAATGAATACCCTGCTTGTCATGGTTCCATAGACAGGCTGCATTATGATATCGCTTGATAAAAAGAACCATGGAATCAGCGCGACGGTCATGTACCTGGGGAATCCCCTGTTTACGGGAGCACGTGAAATGTAAACAAACCGGGATCTGACCTGAATTTCCAACGGAGTTGTCCCAGGGAGTTGTCGAATATTTTGGGGCAAAAACATGACAAAAATGTAAATAAGCCAGAAATTCGTAAGATTTCTAGGATTACACATTTTCGTGTTCACAAAAAATATAAATTTTTTCAAAAATATCGAGTACATCGTCGACAAAAAGGACCCTTTTTAAAAAAAATCGCGTACATTTATGTTCGCGAACATACTTTCAAAATGCACCCTTTTTTCGCGAAAAAGAAACGATCATGCGTACACATGGTCAATATGAGTGACACCACCGGGCTTCCAAGCCAGTTAGCAAACTAGAAATGCGCAAATGAAACGAACAAAAGTGCATTAAGCTCTCGTAAAAAGGTTGAAATAATGAAATCCTGCAAATAATGAATAATGAAATAGTTCCCTCATTATGGGCTAAAAAAATGTGACGAGAAACTCATAATTGAGTTTCAAGGGCCTAAAATGGTCCTTTTTTGGACGTTTGGAACATATCACCAAAATATGGACTTTCTTGTCAAAATTTGTCCCTTTTGTGGAATTGGGGGGTGCGACTGCACCCCTCGCACCCTCCTGCGTACGGGCCTGCGCCAAGCATTCTACAATACTTTCTGCTTCTGTTGCAATTCCCTTGAAAGATCTGCCAAAGTACAAAGCAATCAGCAAGAAACTTCCACAGTAATGACATTGAGTTCACATAAACAAATACCTCAGAAGTTTCATGATACTGCTCAAAATGCAACCAGATTGGTAATACACTCAAAAAGCCTGCCAATATAGATGAGCTAACATCCTAATCACTGCCAGGTGAAATGACAAAAGAAATGCGACCAATACACAGGATTCATAGTACCATATAGATATAATATATATATATATATATTATTGATATATAACTAATAGTAAACAGTATTGTTACAGGTGACCTTATCTTGGATAACGCGAAGATCGGTACCCAGTGATCGTAAGTGAGGGTTATACCGGGGAACTCAGAGTAACGGTACCTTTCCAGAGGTCTATACTTGTAATTTGTCTTTACAGCCTCTGTAATGGGATGATCACTCTTACTTCCCAAAGATAGTCACCTGTGAAATAATACTGTTTACTCATGCATGTTATAGTCGCCCCCAATACTAGTAGTCGGTTGAGCACTCCTCCGACTATTTGGAAAGTACAGACAAGTGCTCGAAATGCCTCAGTCGTGACACCATGGCATGTATATACATACAGGTCTACTGGTTAAGACACGACGATCTGTGGAGTCATCATCCGTCTGAAGTCGGTACCCAGTGATCGTAAGGAGGGATTACCGTGAAAACTCAGAGTAACGGTTGCCTTCCAGAGGTCTATACTTTGTAATTTGTTTACGCTCTCCTGTAATGGGATTGAGCACTCTTAATTCCAAAGATAATTCCACCTGTAAATAATACTGTTACATGATGTTATATTACGCCCCACCTACTCGTAGTGGTTGAGCAAGCACTCTCGACTATTTGGGAAAAAGTACAGACAAGTGCCGGAAATGCCTCAGTCGTTACACCATAGCATGTATATACATCCAGTCTAATGTTTAAGACACGAATGGGGAGTCATCATCAGGTCTGAGATCGGGACCCAGTGATCGTAAGTGAGGGTATACGTGATGAAACTCGAGTAACGGTTGGCCTTCCAGACACCCCTCTTCCCCCGGCCATCCCGGTCTATACTTTGTAAGTGTTTGTATTATACATAGATATATATTATATAATTGTCAAATGAATCAAATTACGGCGTTCTTTACTTTGGATATTGCAAACCTTAGATATGTTATATTATAGTATTATATATAATAAGACTGACCAATACCAAGTCCAGCACATACTCTGATCTAATGTAGTGTTCTTGGTAAGTTACTCCCCCCAAAATACCAGTTGCTATCAGTTTAGAAGAGCCAGTGATGATAAAACTTATGGTAGCATTTGTCTATTTTTCTACAATGACAACCCATTTTAATTGAATTAGGTTATATTCTCATGCATAGCTGGTTTGAGGTCATTGTTGTTAATCAGAGGTACCTGTTTTTGTCCGAGGAATTTGTCCTAAAGAATTATCCTTAGGAAGCTTGATTTAAACAAAACCTCAAACGACATATTCATATGTTTTCATTTAAAGGTAGGTGATCCAATCA
The DNA here is from genome assembly GCA_023653785.1 of Ophioderma brevispina. Taxonomy (NCBI): domain Eukaryota; kingdom Metazoa; phylum Echinodermata; class Ophiuroidea; order Amphilepidida; family Ophiodermatidae; genus Ophioderma; species Ophioderma brevispina. The sequence goes on from JAMKCH010023927.1 coordinate 136,410, forward strand.
CAATCCGATTTTTATGTCATGTTTAGGCATAAAAAAATTGTTTGTTTGGCGTAACCCGACCGACCCTAAGAAAACCTGCCGACTCAAAAGTTTTTATGCAATTAGCACAAAATAAAAAAAATATTCTGCCGACCGACCCATTATTTTTATCCACAATTTTAAAAAAAAATATTTTTTTTACCAACACAAAGATGAAAAAATAACAAAACAAGACAACAAAGCAACTACAACAAGTAAAATAAAAAGATCTTTGCTATGTCATTGAAAAAAGCTTTAAATAGTAGCATCTTGTATTCATTTTAGAGTAAAACATTGAGAAGATCTAAAATAAAAAAATAAAAAAAAAAAATAATGACCGACCGACCCACCGACCCTAACATTTTTTCTCTGTTACGCCAAACAAACACATTTTTTTATGCCTTACTACCTCACATAATATTACATATTTTGAGTTAAATTTTGAGTAAAAAAAAAATGGTCCAGCTGTTTGGATAATAGAAACAAAAATGTATACCAAATTGGCCAAGTGGAGACTCTGTGAGCCAGTGTGGTCGGCCACATTTTGGGATGTTTTGGTTAATAACACTAAATTCCACTGAGGTAATGATGAAAATTATGAACTTCCTTGTGATGCCAAAATCTAATTTTGTTGGAGCAAAATGAGGTGGGAGGGGAGGTTGTCGATTGGGTCACACACCTTTAAGTAATTTACTCTAAGTTAAGAAATCTACACAACTTTTACAATATTAAGAAAGTCACAACTCTTATAAAGCAGCATTTACAAATATTTCAATTTACCAACCACACTATGAATCACTGAAGAACGCGTACCTGCGATTGGCTTTTAGTAAATTTATAGACTCCTATTTCAATGCTGATGTAAGGCCTTCATGGTACGGTGTAGTTTGAACTTGGGCAGTGGTGAAAAGCTGTGAAATTTGTTGAAAATGCCAGCAAATTGGTGGACTGGCAAATTAGAATGCGGTCCTTGTGAACCCCATATGCAATCCTAATGTTGGATTATATAGTGGAATAGTAATTACAAAAATCCTGGCTACACCACACATTGTAGCCAGGACTGTAAATGTATGTAGCATATGTGGCCTAACTTGCACTATCATTCTGCATATTCATGAGTGAAATCCCTTGACCTGGTTGGAATCAATGCAGTGGAATATTTGTGGTATCCCAGCATCCATTTCACTAAACTTTCAATGAATCTCAAGTGACCTTTCTTCAGTTAAGAATACCTTCTTCTCTTAACTTTAGGAAGGGTCACTGTAGTAAATCCCTGTTATTTATGAAGGGTAGAGAATGTAAATCATTTTGGTGAACTGGATTTTAAGATATCTCTTAACTTACAAAAAGGATTCAATTGAGACTTCAAGAGACACTGGCACATTTGAAAAAGAGTGCACCCTCAAGATTTTTCAAAATCAATATTTTTGGATAGTTGTAAAGCTTTTATATACATTAGCCCTCACCTGAACCAAATCAGCATCCTTATGGGTAAGCAGAACGATTTTATAATTAATGTCGCCGGCGACATTAATTCAGCAGACGACGGGAAATGGCGTTTAACACAAGCAAATGCACGCTGTATGCATGTTTCACACGGCATGCACCCCTGTTTGACCGGTCTGTGACCTTTGTGGTTTTAATATCAATGAGTACGAGTCTATGATATTCATGTAACATACACATTTGTTGATTAAATTTATGTAAAACTTGAAAGTTAGCCTACAAATTACCAGGATGTCTTTAACCTCTTATTAACATCCATATCTGTTTTTGAGTATGTTATTTTTATGTGTAAAATGTATCTCTATTCTTCCAATGGCCTAGACTATCATTTGAGAGCAAATTGAAGAAATTTCATATTTTGTGAAAATGTGCCAGTGCCTCTTTAATGACATGATGTAAATGTAAGAGACCTCTAATGCATTAACATCATTATAGTCCTGTGGTAGGCCCATAAGACCTTAAAAGAGTCTGTACAAAATGTTTGATGGTTTCTAGACAACATTGACCTGCTGATTCCAAATATCGATGATGCAACTTTTTCATCCATGAGCATTTTGAGATAGGGAAGGGGGTAAAGTAACATGAAAAAATTTTGTAAATATTTCACTCGGGGTTAAAAGGTGTATAGATGAGTTGACATGTGACGTCAACGCCGGGCAACGAACAAAGCACTGCCCGGCAGTATGCGTGAGCACCTGCAGGGCTTGTGCTTTTAAGTTCGCGCTCAATCAGGCATGATGAGGCTATTGAATGCTGTAACTGTATGGGCATACTTTTCGCACCTCTAACATGTCAGTAGACCAGGTGCTAACTTGTGTTTGTCAACATTGATGTCACCTCATCTATAGACATGTTCATCAGGTTCTAAGGATTAAAAAAGGTATAGTTTCCCTATGTCTACAACCTTTTGTGTTTGCACGACAGGCCAAAACTGTTCAAGGTCATCAAGGGGATAAACATTTATATGTTTCAAATTGGTTTCAAATGTCCATATGGGAATGTTACAACAGGATATATACATTTACTTTATGTTAATCAGCTCAAAGATATTTAACAGAGGCCAGAGTGCTGATACCATATTCCATTTTTCAGATGTTTTCATCGGAACTTGTGGATAAAAGTTAATTTCAGGCCCGGGATTTTTTCTCGTAATGCTGTTAGCGTGTTCTTCATTGAAGCGCCTGAAATGAACTGGCAGAAAAGGTTGATGGGATAATGGGGTGAGTAGGGATGGGCAAAATCTATTTCAGGGCGATAAGGCTCGGTAACACTGGGAAATAGCCAAATTGTTACTGAAGTCGGTAAGTATAAAACGTAATGGGAAAATTGTGGATCTCAACACTATTTCCCCCTAAATCATATCTCCAATTTCAAACAAATCACATAACATTTATTCTACATTAGTATCTATAAGCATGAAGAATTTGAGCCCATTTTGAGAGAAATGTGGATAAATTTTTAGCCCAGGTTGACCTTGAACCATTTTAAGCCTACTGTGTTAAAAGTAATTGTTCTAGATACAGCAAACTAGACATTTTTTTCAATCCTTAGAACCAGATGAACATATCTATGCACCCTTTAATCCCTTATAAAATGTTTACAAATTAGACCAATGTTAATTTACCCATTTCCATATCTCAAAATGCTCAAGGATGCAAAAGTTGCATCATCAAGAACTGAAATCAGCAGGTCAATGTTACCTAGAAACCATCAAGGTGAAATGCAAGGTTTATGGTTCTACCACTGGACTAAGGTCATGTTCCCAGTGTAAAAAAGTGTGCTCGGGCCTAGGTCTGAGTTCACATAGAAGTGGGCTCGGCCCACATTGATTTCGCATTTTCACTGTCGCGATATAGTACTCCCATCCATGCCAAACGCTGATGTAGTATCGGGCCCACTTACCCGGATGTTGTTCCTTTAAATTGATCTGCTCTGTTCCTTGTGTGATACTTGAATGGAAACAAATAGGATTCTGATGAAATGTTGATGTAAAACATGTTGATTGTCAAACAAAAGCATCGTCCTACTATTCTGATCATTTTGATGAATCGGCATGATCACATCAAATTTTCTTCAGATTCATCGTAAACCCAGAAGTCCCATTGACTCTATGTGTTATAGATGTCTGTCAGCCAGCTTTTTTCACCGCTGCTCTTATCGCTAACAAATCTCCTCAAGTAACGTGTTTTATACTGATGAAATATATGATACAAAAGAGGGTATATTTTGTGAATTCAATGTAGAAAAATACAGATTTTGTTTACGATAATTTTGTCCTTGCTCACAGCCAAGGCAGTGGTTTCTGCGGTGATATGTGAGCCGGGCCCACTTACGATGTACAAACGCGTTCCCACTATGCATTTGGTACCACGTCCTAGTACTGAGACTACCTACCCAAGGTGGTCTCGGACCCGATCTCGGATGTAGGTCCGAGTCCACATAAAACGCGTTCCCACTAGGCAAGGAAGTGGGCTCGATGTAGCATCAAGTACCACGTCCTGGTACCAAACATCATAGTGGGAATGTGCCCTTAGTTATTCCTATCCAGAAGGACAAAGTCGAGTAGAAATGTGTTATCATGGTTAAGCTGCAAATCACCTGACAAACAAAGATCATGAGTGATAATGTAAAGAAGTTAGGGATTGCACCTTATTTATCAATAATGTAATAGTTAATTTATTTCTTCTTACATAATTGTTATTGATTGTAAATTAAAAAAAGTTTAAAGTCTCTTCACTTAAACCTACCTGTAAAAACTTTTCTTTACACTATTACTAATACTGGATTGTATTTTATGTCATATATTGCTTAAAGGCTGACTCAGAGATTTTGAAATATAAATTTTTTGGTGTAGTATTTAGTAGTAATTAAAAATTAAGTCATCTAGAACTAAACATTTTCCATTTTCATGCTGTAAACATTAATGCACAGTATAACAGTGCCATAGGATATCGTGTATAATGAAAATTCCGGATCCGGAATTTTATAACAAAGCTGTGATTTTCTACATGAAGGACTTTGATTTGGGCTTAGTTATTTCACACAGTGATTGGTATGTGGACAAGCATTATGTATATGCAAAAAACACGATATGTTTGAAATTCAGTGCGCCCTCATCGGGAAATCTCTGAGTCAGCCTTTAATGGAAAAAGAACAATGAAGTTCAAATTGTGCATTTCTGTAAATATGGAGTTAAATGAATACCATCAACTTAAATTCAACTGTAAATAGACCATTTGTGTAATCATAATTTGATAGTGAGCTTACAAAGGAACACAAGTGTGGGCACCTGGAACTGATCAACTAATCATTTTTGTTTAATATTTAGTGGTACGAAAAACTCAGTGTGAAAATGAAATGATGAACAAGACAATGAATAAGTTAGAGCACTATTTTGATTGGGTTCTCAGAGGGCATCTCATGTATTATCCTGGCATAGCCCATCAACATGACTGTATTATGGGTGGTAGTGCCCAGGGGTTTAAAATAGGGTGATCAAAGATGCACTCAAACCAACCAATGAAACCACTTAATACCATTTTACGGTTTCAACCAAAAGCCCTATGGCAACAACTTGTTTTTTTTAATTGTTTAAGACAGATTACAACATGATACAGTAGTTTAAAATGGCTGTTTCAAGTCAGGCGGCATAATTGAGGAGCTCTTTTATCTGTAATTGGCAGAAATATCATGTACAACACTCCCCATTTCCCTAACTCAACATAAAAAGTGGTAACCACGGTGAGAGTTCTTCATTTTTCAAAACCCCCCTTTCATGATTTTTTTCATTGATTTTAACCCCCTTTTTTTTGCAAAATCGATGGCAAATAGGGTAAAAATACCCCCTATGTCTATGTTTTCAATGACAGATTTTCAGACACTCCTTTTCAATGACTCTTATGATTTAACATATTAACTAATAACAACAACATACAAGTATCCACATTACTTTGTGGTCCTGCCTTCGCTTGTTGTTGGATCCGACAATTAGGCGGAATCATTTACATGCCAGAGGATGCAGCCGGGATGCAGGGCTGAAGACACGTCAACCACGACCAATTCTGTGAAATACCTTTTTTTTTAAATTCGCAATCGGCTGCTCAGAATACCCTTTTTTCATGATTGCGCGGTCCTCGATGACAGTAAAAATGGTTACCCCCTTTCCGCCTAAATTTAGAACTCCAGTTACCACTTCTTTATGTTGATTGAGGTACCGGGCAACCAATTAATTTTTTAAATAGAATGTTTTCAAAAAATACCATCTATTTTCACAGTAATTCCATTTAAACCATAATCCTTACCATCAAATGTAACTCTGTTTAATTGTGTCCTTCACAATAAAAAAATATTGTAACTTTCCAGATGGTATCGGAATAATATAGAGACAGCATGCAAAAAAGGCATACAAAGCTATCTTAGACGTGGGAAGCATTGTATACACTGATAGAAGTTTGAACTCCAATTCATGGAAGGCTTTACAAACCAAACAGAGTTTAACAACACAGAGGACTTTGACCTCATTTGATTTATAAAGATGCTCGGCAAATTTGTTTCACTAAAGTCCAGAACAATTTTCATCACCATTATAGTTCCGCTGGTTTCCTTCTCGGCGTGATAAGTAATGCGGCCTTCCTCTGGGTCTGTGTATTACTCCCAGAGATTCGAACATTACAAATTTCTATCTTGCAAACCTTGGCTGTCGCAGATGTCTCCCTGCTCATCATTTGGCGTGCAAGGTAACCAATGATTATTTTCAGGCTCCATGAATCTTGGCTTCCATCTACCACCGTCATTAAATGCCAGGCTTTTAGCATAGCAATTCACGCTCTACACTACGCATCTATACTTCTGATCTCGTAGTTTTTGTTTGTGAGCGTTATTTGGCAAATAATGTTATCCAATAAAACATCTTTCCATTAAAGGCCAAAACATGCTAACCGAATGGTGTAGTTGTTTGGATTGCATCGTTCATTGTGTGGCATTCTCAAACTTTAAATGAAAAGAACTACCAGAAGTGTGTGTTCAGTTGGAAGAGGATAGTTTTCTTCAACTAATATTTCTTATCTGTTTACTAATCACACCTTCAGATTTAGTTTATGAATGAAATGCACTGAGTTTTTTGTCTTGTTCATTTTAAACTGCGCGTGGGGAATTTTTATGACTACAAGCATTATTATTACACTTCGAAAATCGTCAGCTAAACACCATCGTCCATCAGAATCGTGATCTCCAAATTAAGTGCAAAAAGAGTCGTAATCGAGTAGCTTGGATGTTAATTGCAAATCTGTGCGTGTATCTTCTCTGTCAATGCCAACTTCCAATCCTTGTGCTTTACCGTCTAAACTTTTTAGGTCAAGTGAGAACCAACTGATATCAGACGTCAAAACTTATATACCAATTCTCTGGGTAAGGAAGAGCTCTATATTTTTTTGGAATTCATCAATCATCCACTTCTGTCACAATGTGTTTAATGGTCAAACCTTCCAAGCATTCTACAAGACATTCTGCTGCTGCCCTCACTCAGAAGACCTGGCGAAACAATACGCACAGCTGACCACAGTTTCAAGAAACAAATTTCTCTAAAGACCGCATTCCACTGACAATAAACTGCTAGCTTGGAAACACTTGCGAGAGGTTCTGAAAATATGACACATGCTTATAATGAATACATTCAGAAGTTTCTAATATCAAGCCATTAGAGGTAAAGGTACAAATTGGGATTTCTCACATATGCCATGTGCACATATCTCACACCTTTATCTATATGAAACTTCTTCCTAAACTTACAAAACTGCTGTAGGAAACTTCGCTGCCTCTGAAATCAATAGAGGGTGCCTCATTAAATGATGTTGGGTGTGATGTCAGATATTGAGAAACAGAAGAAACAGCCCATGTTGTGAATCATTGGAAATGTGTAATTACATGTGTCTGTAAAGCTACACAAAAATGGTCCCCACCCCACCTGCGCCAATCATAACTGATAGGTGTAGCAACTAAACCATAATCATCATTGATGACTAATTTCCCCGTCAAAGTCGGATTATGAGTGAGGTTTCAGAGGATTTACTGAATCGTTCCGTATTCAGTTTTTCCTCTCTCTTTGGCCTTTGTCGAATAGTTTGCGGAGATAATATTTGAACTTTCTTCCTTTAAGAACGTATTGTACTATTTCACCGTTGGGGATTATGGAGATAAAAGACAAAAATGGTCAGATGTCAAAAGTCATCACAAGTCAAATTTTTAATACTGACACTGCTTTCTTCTAAAATGGTCTCAAATTGTTAACATTTCCACAGGGATTGCAGCAAAGGGTAGTGGCACTCCCCATTTGTATTTGTTTATCGAGATAAATGACCAAACAAGGTCCACCCCATTGCCTCTATTGATCTACGATTTTTTTAAATATGATTAGACGGTATTTGACAAAATGTTTTTGTTGCCAGTGTGTCTTGAGGAAGAGATGAACAATTGAGCCACATTTTTTAAACGAAATCGGAGCAAAATTAAGATTCAAACCGGTGTGATGACTTTGACTTTTGACAATTTTTGTCTTATATCTTCCATAACTGTACGTTGACCAAGTCGTTATACAAACTAAGTAATACCTTTTTTAATCTTGTAACAGAGGACACTTTGCGTTACACTTTTACAAGCAATAGCATTTTGCAATTTTGACCCCGGCTGTATTGTGATTTTTTCCCCTCTGGCATTCCACTCACACTTTCACAAGGGCGCACCCCAATAAATTTGTTCTTAACCTTCATAGAAGGACAATTATGAGAAAGGACAATATACTGCGAAATGCGGCTCTGCTCTCCCTCGGTCGGAATTGCTCCAATGACCCAACTATACGATATAATCAGACACATGTCAAGAAAAGCGTAAACGTGCACATATAAGTAATTCTCTTTTGCTTGATAACAAACTGACAAAATCTATTCCAGCTGTCCAGCAGGGTACCAAAGGAAGGACAAAAAAATACAAGAGTGACACACCAACAGGGATACAGGGTTAATACAACAAGGCGAACCTCGGAGTTACGCGATGCATAAAATATGTCCTCGGCGAATGTCGCGATCACTAAATGCGATAAATGCCGACATACAATGTATGTATACAATATGAACCCCACCGTCCCCATCCCCAACACACCAGCGTCACCTCCCAACACCGCCCCCTACCCACCCCGACATCCTACCGGTCCACCTCCTGGACACCCCACCCAACCTACCCCCCCCACCCAACCATCGCCGAAAACCACACCTCACCCCTGGCAGAGTGGTCTTTCACATAGCGAAGGATTTTGTATATCCCATGTACCGTTTTAGTGATACAGCCACATTATGCATAGTAATTAGCTAATTGCCATACGCGAGCCGCATATATCACACAATTTCAAAGGCGAAAGAAGATCGCCGCACCATGATAGGCTTCTATGCAGTGAAGGAATTTTGCGATCGCAGTGCCCACACCGTTTCAAAAATATAGGGAATTTTGCAATGATTTTTTGCATATTAATTAGCTCCTTTTGCATATGTAATTTGCCCGAAAATATGCCAAAATACAATCAGGTCGAGAACTCTTCAACCCGACTTCACTTCACCTAGTTACATCATTATATGCATTACAGAACTCAGATAACTTGAAACAAGCCTTGCAAGAAAAATTTCATAAAATGAAAAGTTAGATATTAATGCATATTTTACGCCCAAAATCAATCAGCGTCGGAAAACTCATCAACCAGCTTCTTTCCACAAAGTTACATACCGTACCTTGATGGAACTCCAGATTAAGTGCTACAATATGGCCATGTTTACATGTTCTGTGCCAGTATTGACCTTTTTCCCCTACCCCTGACAGACCCAGGGAGGAACCGGGGGGAATTGACTACATGGTTAGTAGCGGGTTGCTCAACCTTTACAATGTACCAAAGTTTGGCTACTATAGTTCATCCAGAAAAAAGATAGGCCAGAATGTTCAGGGTTTAACATTTTTATCACAGACATACGAACATACGGACATACATACGGTCGGAGCCCATTTTATAGTCCCCTCCCGACTTGTTTCTTCGGCTGCGGGACAAAACAAAGTGTTGTGTAAACATCCAATGAGGTAATAACATTATTTATACATGAGAATTAAAAACATAATTAAAAATTAATCTATGTATTTTAAATCAAATGTTTTAACACCACTGGATTGCTGTGACAATTTTTTTATTTCACTCTATTTGATTGGTTTACACTAGATTTGACTTTACAAAAAAGCCAATCGGGAGACTACTGTAAGAACGCAGTGGTACACCTCAAAGGATAAGGAGGAGTTGTGTCATTTTGTTAAACAAGTCATGTTGCTTATAATTTGTACATATTAAGCAAAGCCCATATCAGGTATAAGGTTTCATATACCAAATTTTGGTTAAGACTGACACCAATTTAATGTATGTATGAATGTTTTAGTATTAGATATTGATAAAAAAAATAAAAGGCCCTCATGCGGCCTCTAGAAAAATGACAATTGGTGTATAGTTCCATTTGATACTCTTCAAAGTTCTTTGTAGAGTATCTTTAAATCCAATCTTGATTATACTTGGAAGTTTAATTTTCTTGGAAGCATATAGTTATGGTATGATTTTTTGTCCAGGCCATAGACCTTATTTTAGTTTAGGGCTTGTCCGGATCATCTTTAAGACACCTGATTTGCCCGAAGTAGTATCGAATTTTGATATCAGATGAAAGGCATATTTTCTCATTTGTGTCCTGAAAGTTCAGCCCTCAACTCCATTTCTTTCAAAAATATACGAAAAACTGACCATTTTAGTGGTTAACCATCAATAGTAGCACAGATGATAGGATTTTGCAATATGCATTATTGCTTATACCATCAAAACCACAGCTTTGTTTCCACAGTACTTGATAGGGCTTACGGCAGTGACAGGCTCTATATCTGTATCTTTTCTCCTGGAGAACACAATAGAGATTCGGAACAAGCACCTTTAAGTTCCTTCTAAATGCTCCTCCTCAACTCCAAGCAGCAAGGAAACAAAATCAGAATTGGGTCTATATTGGGCCAGTTTGTGATTTCAATTTAGGAGATAATCTCATAATTTTATTGGATAAACTCGTAAAAAAACCCAAAAAAATCATGTTTGAACTTTCCTGCTATCCAATCATCCCCATAGAAAAAGAATGCTTTGATTTCGTAAGCACGACAGAAAATTATTAACTAATCATCTTCTGATCTCAGATAGTAAATTTAAAGAGCTGTGAAAATGTCAGGCAATTCATTGGCTTGAGCTGGGTTCAATTCGACACTTGACCCACGTCGTACGCCGCTGCATGTGATGTTATTGGATGTTGAAGCGCTCGCATCATACCCGCGTTTTGCCCGGTCTTGTGCCGCATGCTAACAAAATTACTGACGAGAGCATCAAGGATGCTGGGGCTTACTCCAGAGGTGTGGTGTTGAGTTTTGATGTGATGATAGATATTGATGGAACAAATCCTGAACTTTTGAGCTTCATACCCCACCTTCGATTCCCGCGGAGAGCATTCACGAATTTAGGGGCGTCACCATCAAAAATGCTGTGTGCTGCACCAGACAATTTTGAGAGGGCCATATAACTTGTAATGGAACCCTTCCCAACTCTGAAAATCACTAATCATGGGGAATTTTGTGCGTGTGATTCAAATCTGCATCACAACGTGATTAGCTCCTGTACTTTTCAAGTTATTGAGGTTGTAGAAAGGCACAATATCTCCGTGAGGGAAAGTTTGGGGGGGGTCAGAACTCTTTAAAATCTTGAAAAATCCTATTTTGCAATTTGACAGTATGGCCCCTGAAAATCAATGTTGACATGTGGCATCACCCCTCTACTTCAGATTATGTTGCGATACATAATCCAGAAACTATCTTGAAAGAAGAATCAGTTGTTGGTCTCGTGTCTTCATTGTTTTCTGCACAAGATTACTTTTGCCAGATCACACAAGGTAATTTCATGTCCAATACTTGACCGTATATACCCAGATGAACGTGTGGTATTGGTGGATGAACATATTGTAACTCCTAGTGTCCTGCACTAACAGTTTGGGGGGGGGGGGTCCGAACTCTGGAAACAATATTGAAAACTCCAATTTGCCCATTTGAATTTGTATTGGCCCCCTGAAAATCAAAGTTGACATATGACATCACCCCTCTACTTCAGATCTGTGAAGATACATCATCAAAGAACTATTCTTGAAAGAATCAACTTGGGTGATCTCTCGATGTCTTCCTGTTTTCTGCCACAGATACTTTTGCTGATATCCAATGAATGTATATTTGGTGATATACGCTGTGCATGTACAATGACCTCTGGTCAGTATACCTTGGTGTGGTAACTTTGAGTGTGTATTTGGCTTGTGAAAAAATAAAGACAAGCTAGTTCTTTTCAAGGGAAGTGGTTTAATGATATATCTTCAACATATCTGAAGCAGAGGCGGCGTCATGACCCGGGTGTCGAATGTCAACATGGTTTTCAGGGGGGTAAAATGTGTCAAAAAAAAGTAAATTACCATTTTCAAGGGGCTGTACCTCACAAGTTTATTACTTTTCTAATGTGTCATAATGTATTGTAATTTGTTAAAGTTCTACATATGTACCTCTGATGTTTTCACCAAAAGATGACAATAAAAAAGGTTTACTTTTGGAGTTATTACCCCCCAGATTGGCCCCCCCAAATGAACCAAGGCGCATATTTAGGCCTCATTAACTCTTACAAGGGTAACACGCTTTTATGCACTTCCTGATATTGAATTCTACACCAAATATTACCATAGATATGATTTTCAAGTTTGGCAGAGGCTCCAGTACTAATCTGTGACCCTCTCAACATAGTCGTTCACATTGCGGTGGCCAGTTTTGATGGGGACCCCCCTAAAGTCCAATGCTCTAGCGGGAAAAACGAAATGGACTATGGTGCTCAAAATTTCAGGATTTTCATATTCAAGGCAATGTCTACCACCAACTTAAAGCACAGCACAAAAAAAATTTCCAAAACATGCTGCGGTGCACATCTTCAAATTACTCATTAAAATTTTGTCTGTACAGGATTCCTGCAACTTTGGTCTTTGGTTTTTCCAATTTTGGTTTTCTGGCTTTCTTAAGCCGTACCGGGGGGGGGGGGGGGGGTGATTACAGGCCCAAAAAAATGGGGTCTCGGAAACTCGGAGGGGGTGATGATTCCAGGCCCAAAAAAATGGGGTCTCCGAAAACTAGGTTTTCAGAAAATTTCAGAAAATAAGCTGCGATTCGCCCTCCAATTTCCAGCTACTTTTGAGGAGGTTTGAAGAAAATTTGGTAAGTAGAAATGGTTTGGTTAGACATGAAAAAGTAGGGTCTCTGGAAAATGGGAAAATGGTTAAAATGGGGGAGTCACTGGAACTAAAATACAGCAAGTAAACTTGCGCGATCCCCCTGGCAAGAGGCGTATACACAAGGGGGTTAGTTGGGCACAGCTGTCAGTTGCAGGGGCATCAAAATTCAATAAAATGTTCTCATGGAATAAATTGAAATGTAGCAATTTTCTGAAAAATGAAAGCCTACCAAAGGGGAAAATGGACCGCAGATGACCTTTGACCTGATATGTGACCTTTGACCTCAACAACATATGAAGAACCCGCATTGCACCTTCGACAAGTGAGGTTTGAAATCGGACTTCAAATTGCAAAGATGACAAAGAAAAACAAAAAACTAACCAAAACTGGAACATGAACTCAGTGGACCTTTGACCTGTCATGACCTTTACCATCATCCACATATGAAGGAACCCTATGCACCTTACCCCAAGTTGGTTTAAATCGGACTTCTACTTTTCGAAGGAGATGCAAAAAACGAAACCTAACCAACGGGAAGGAACCATGACCTCAGATTGACCTTTGACCTTGGTCCATGACCTTGACATATCCATATGAAGGAACCCCCTATTGCACCTTCACCCCAAGTCTGGTTTTAAATCGGACTTAAAAACTTTTCAAAGGAGACGCAAAAAACAAAAAACTAACCCAAACTGGAACACATATACACATACTACATACAATACGGACATGCGCCACCCGCGCAATATCCCCTCTGCTTTCAAGCCAAGGGGGATTAAAAAAGAGCCTAAAAATGAGGGTCTTATAGGCGGGGGGCACATAACCATACTTCCTCCCCATGTGGAGAACCCCCCTCCCCAACCTGTACATTTAATTTTGTTTTGCTGTCATACCCCACATTTGAAAATTTTAATTTTTATGTGACCACATTTTTTTACCATTAAAAATGATGTGAAGTGGCAATTCAAAGAAAAAAGGGAATCATTTTTTAGTGTCATACAAAGAAAACTTCTAAAGTAAGAGGTAACAACTCCATGTGTGACAAAAAATCATACGCCCCTCTGCAAGGCCATCTATGCCAAAAACAAACAATCCAGGCCAACATATAAGGACAGTGGTGTATATCACTTACACTTGACAGTTACTACCTTATGTCCAGAAAAAAATTGGTTCTGTTTCTTGGTAGAGACCTACTAACAATGCATGCCAAGAGTCGCCAGGAAAAACACTAAAAGTTGAACCAAGAGATTGGACTTAATGATTTTTAGCTTACAAGAAAATGTGTTACAAGTGTTACAAGTGTAAACACTTTTGTTGAGTTTCTTGATAGTTATGCACGGTTCCTTGGTTCTTGTTAATGTATTCCAAGGGGGGGGGTGAGTGTTTTTGGGCCTTTATAGACACTTTTCCTCGACTCCTTATATCACAGTTTTGTTTTCATACTGTGTTTAGTAATGGAATAAAAGTTTGGAAGGAGCATATTTGATCGGTCACCCAGCATCTCGATATAGACTTAACTTCGGTAAGCCAAAAAGCTGTGCTTCAGTGAAATTTTTCAAAAGAATGAATTATTTTCCTATTTTCGGCCACTAAAATCATAATGCGGGAGGGTGTCAGGAAACTAATAATCGAGTTTCAAGGCCCTTAGGGCCTAGCTATAACTTAAGCCAGTAACCATAAAAACAGCTCCCCGAGTGTTTACTATAAAGCTTACAACATATTTATGATTATGATAATGGTGACCAAATGGAGAAAAATGACATTTTTATATGTCATCAGTCAGGTTATCTATCATATCATCATTCTGTTAATTGCTCAGAGATTTTGAAATATAACTTTTTGTGTGAAATTAAAAAGATTCAAACTAGAACTAAAGATATCCACCTAAAATCTCTCAATTCCAAAGTTTGAGATGAAACAGAATTTTCATTTTGAGGTAGTAAACATTTGTAGTATAGCAGTACCATAGGATACTGTGAATCAAAAATTCTGGATCCAGAATTTTTGTTGTTAAAAGTTTGTGAAAAGTTGTGATTTTCCATTTGAAGGACATCGATCGGTTTGAGCTGAGCTATTTCATACAGTGATTAGTATATGGGCAAGCATTATTTGTTACAAAATTGAGGAAATCTCATCTGGAAATCTCTGAGTCAGCCTTTAAACTATCCACAATGCAACCAATCCATATGTGTATTGAGACATGGGTAGGCATACCAACATGCACAACTCTCTAATTAGGTCGACTGGAGGTCTGGCTAAATGTCAAAATCAAAATGTGGACAGTGATTTTTTTCCAGGCATCCAGTGTAAAGGGAGCAGAGCAAGTTATCACCATTTTATGATTTAAGGGCTTTGAACAAACATTGATGAGTTCATCTGTCAGTGAAGTTGTTATTTTCTTTGATTGATGGTGCTACAGTTCTTCTGTATTTGTTTTTAATGTCATGTGATCACTGATCATGTATACATTTTGTTATGCAGAGGGTATGACATATTGAAAAGAACACTTACCTTTATAGTAAGGGGCAAGGACGCCTATTCCTGTCATGACTAAGTGAACCAGACTAATGGTAAAGGATGCCATAATGAATGAAGGCAGAAATGAAGGCTGGAACCAGGTGGGAATGTCACTCCCACAGCTTCCCACATGGGATTAATCATATAATTTCTACACAGCTACTATCTAGGTAAGTTCAATTTGATGCAATAAGGATTACAGTTCAATTGATAAAAATACAGCATCTCCATCACAGTTCATGAATGGGTCAAAGGTCACATAGGGTCATCAGAGGTACCAAAATTGTAAGCATCTGGTGCCTCATAATGAATCCCTAGAGGGTGGTAAATTCCCAAGGAGATGGTAAACTCCCAAGCTTCGTAAACCATTACAAAAAAAACACTTGGTAAGGATGAGGGTTAATTTGTATCTGTGCAGGACATCGTTCCTTACCCAGCTATGACACATCACAATCATCTATACATCATATACGAGTTTTTCTCTTTGTCATTTTGGTCCATTGTCAGTGACACATGTATTTTTACCTTTCATAGTGGCTTCTTTATGCTTTAACTCTACCAAACTAAGAAAACATGACAAGCATGACACACACTTTGTAATTCAAAGAAGTCCCCACCCACCTGCTGTCTATCCATTCCCCAATTAAGTTAACACATTTCTTTGAAGATTTGTAAAGCTATACCACCAAAAACCCCAAGATCCTGTTCAACATACCTACTGCTTCAGACTAACTTAAATTTTGTTTCCCATACCCACACCAAGGATGTACAAACTTTAAAAATTCACATTTTTAGATCCACAACATAGACCCACCATTTCAACACATTCTTAACAAGTAACCATGGGTGCCCCACTCTTATCATTCGGCAAACTTCAGGTACCCATGATA
This sequence comes from Ophioderma brevispina, assembly GCA_023653785.1. Taxonomy (NCBI): domain Eukaryota; kingdom Metazoa; phylum Echinodermata; class Ophiuroidea; order Amphilepidida; family Ophiodermatidae; genus Ophioderma; species Ophioderma brevispina. The sequence continues at coordinate 152,695 of JAMKCH010023927.1, forward strand.
TTGTGTAATATCATGCACACCCAATTTTGCATTTTTTAAGGGCACATTTTATTTTGGGAAGCTTGGCAAAATTCTGAAAAGAGGTTGTCATAGACAACTCATTATAATACATTTTTATTTTCTTTCAAGATTGCATGATTTTTACCATGGAGCTCCATGGATTCTCAACAACAAACTAATCTGCCTTTCATTTCATTTCAGATGACAGGGCAAGTTAGTGTAACTTCCATATCCATGTGTATCTATTTCCTTTATTAATTGTATAAAATGCTTTGTGTGTATTTGCAAACTGTATTATGTCGCATTTTGTTTGAATGAAAAGGGAAATAAGTTAAAAGATTTGTGATATTGCAGCAAACCTGGTCTAAAAGCAAAAAAAAAATGTGACTTTGATGAAAGGGTGCAAACTTTGTGTGATCACCTGGATGGAGTTTGTGTGGAGGCAACTTGGTGAGATACTGGATTAAGGCTATTAATTTGGTGTGATAACAACTGAAGTTGTTGGGCCCGTCTGAACATGGCTACATTGACACTTTTCGATAACCAATGGCTTAGAAAATCAGCACTGCACACCCTTGGAGTACCAAAAATGAGTTGCAGGAGCAACAATTAATACAAGTTTTTCTGAGAAATGGGAACAGACAGACAGGCAGAACATACACTCACACATACACTTGCTTTTCTTTCTAATTGTTATTTTGGTCCATTTTAAGTGACACATTGTTAACTTCATCACAATACCCTTGCCAAGGAAAACAGGACACAAGAACTTAGCCGCCACCCATATACTCTATCTACCTACTCGCCATGTCATCACATTCATCTGAAGATTTTTAAAATTTGTGCCACAGAAAACATGAACCTCCTGTTCAAGATTCTCACTCACAAAATCAACAGTTGGCAGACACACAGGATCCATATAACCATCTAGATTTCAACAGTATTTTTCCTACTTGTTTTTTAGTTTTTGTGTGCTAGATTGCCACTCTTAAACACACATGTTAATAAATGAGTTGCAATCATTTCACCACACACAATTCTACAATTGCATTTATACACATTTGAGTGAAGTAATATGCTTAATTTTAGTTGACATAGGTCCAACATAAATAACATACTTTGAACAGAATTTTGGTTCATCCTTCATGTAAGACTGCACGGAATTAGCCTAGCACGAAATCTTCTATAAAAGGATCAAAGGATTACAAGTATTGTACAGCTTTATTCCGTAAGAGAGTCTTTACTCTAGTCTAACTCATGAATATCTTACACCAAGGACACACCAGAATTTTACAAAGTATTTTGGTGGAATCATTCCATGACTACTTTTTTTTTCAGAACAAGCTATGTACGGTACTGCCTAATATCATGGCCTATGTTTCTGTAGGCCACTGTGGGCCGATCAAAATAGCTGCATAATATGGAAGATATCATATACATTTACATTAATTTAAATACCCAAACCCAAGATATTGGCAACTTGAGTTTTGGACATTTGCACAATACTCGCAGCACAGGTTTTATGCAAAAGTACCTTAGCTTTCATAATCTGCAAAAGAAAATTAAAATAGGTGGTACCAAGAGAAGATATCAGTAGCTACCCACAATGCATTGCTTTGAAATGGAGTTTTTTTTTGGACAGGTGGCCAGGGAGTCCGCAATTTTTACAAAGATGACTTAGTTGGGTCATCTGAAGCAATTCTGTAAGAGTGGAGAGCAGAGCTTCATTTCTCAGTGGATTCGTCTTCTATGAAGGTAAATGAACAAATCATTAGCAAGGGCGCCCCTCGTGAAATTGTGGGCAGAATCCAGGAGGCCTAGCGGGCCGGAGGGGTAATCCATAATACAGGAGTCAAAATGAAAAACGTTTAGATTGCTGTAAAAAAGGTAACCAATGTTACAAGGATTAAAAAAGGGTACGGGTTGCACCACCTACAACATATGGTTATGGAGATATAAGACAAAAAGCATCAAATGTCACAGGTCATCACCAAAGGTTAAATCTTTTGGGCTCACATTGTTAATCTTTCCTCAAATAACCCATATAATACAACTGATTATGACAGCATTGATTGCTCCCAATTGCACAGTAATGCATACATTGGTTGTCCATTGGCTACCTTACTAAAGGTCTGTACAGACACAAACATTCATCATTGTCATTGTCATAAATGGCATATTTGGCTTCATAAGTTCATATCCACTTTTACCATTTACACGGTTTGTTATCACATGCAAGCTTGTCCCAGAAACCTGTGAAAACCTTTTTTTTTTGGCTTGTCCCAAAATGTGAAAACCTGATTTTTGCATGAGATCTACATGTATCAAATATACAAAGTTTCTACACCTTGTGCAAATAGATCTTTAATTCTATGGAACAATATTCTCTGTAAAGGACAACAGCGCCCAGAAATCAAACTCAAGGAGAGCTTTTGATATTGAAAGTAGCCCAATTAGGACCCAACCCGGGGCTCCAAAAGTGATGTTAGGCTAAACACAGCCCATCTTCTGTTTACCATGGGTGCTTTCAAAGCATGTCAATCTGGTTGAAAGACATAAGGGATGTTTATCAACAAGCCAGTCATGTACCCTGGAGAACGGATTTATGAATGTAGTCACTGTTGTTTTGATTTCATGCCCAATCTACTAGCTTTGTCAGTTTGCCAGCTCCCAAGTTCAAGGACAATATTTAACATTTAAACCAACTTGTGTGACAGTCTCCCTTTTCAGACCAAAGTTCATTAATTCTACATGGCAATATACTATGTTTGGCAACTCTGGTTATGATATCAAGTAATCAAAATAAATTAGTTAAGTAACTTCCTTATGTGGTAGATATGTCACTGAACTAAGTTCTTAGTAGATGAGATATTGTATGCTGATAAGAAACTTTGCAAATACTTTTCAATTCAAAGACTTTCTCATACACTGAAGGCTTTGGCCTATTGCCATTTTATCCATGCCTGTTTTGTGTAATTCTCACTTCATTCACCTTAAACACTCCTAATGCTAACCCTAAACTCTAACCTTACACCTTAACCTAAGATAGTGGACAGTCAAATTTTACCAAATTGCCTTGTTACATCTTCCAGTAACTCAATCTACTGAGGCTGAAGGTATGTGAACCTCCACCTCTTACAATTGGACATAGGCAATAAAGTCAACACATCTGTTATTGAAGTTTACGACAATAACATGTTACAACTATGGCAACAACGATAGCAAAGAAGCCACAAACTCAAATGAGAGGAGGAGGAAGACGGTGATTCTGGTGCTATATTCATCACAGAAACATGATTTTGCTGTCAGAGGCAAATCTGCATGCATAATCAATTGCTTGGCCTAAGTGGTGATGCTTCCAAAAATCTATGCACTGATGGACTTCAATCTTTCTAAAAAAATATTTAAAAAAATTAAAAGATATACGGTAAATAGATATGGATTCAATTTTACAAACAAGTAAAGTGTACAATCTAAACCTGTACCAAGCTGCACAAAAAATAAATCGAACCGGAAATTATTACCGTTGGAGAATTTTCAAGGTCAGAATTCAGATTTGCACAGCGATCAAAACACCAAGTATGTCTCCATTGGCAAACAACTCAAGGTGAACTTATGGTTTGGGCCGACACACCTAGATTTTTATGGGGACGACTGGTGTGATATTCGCTATGAACTCGGTGTGTCTCCATGGTCCATCACACAGATCTATCATCTCGGTGTGACAAAAAGCTGTTGGGCCTTGTATGAGCACGACTTACCAAATGTTTAGCAATGGTTTGCCTATAATGGTATATCTTGAAGGTAAGCTTGCTGTGACAAGGACTGGAACAGGAATTAATTGGTTTTCTATGTCTGAAATAAATGAATAGCTTCAAAATACTTTGTTGCATGCAGTCAATCAAGATAATCAAATTCATTTAAAAAAGGACAATACCTTTCGTTATAATCCTTTCAACTAAATTTATTCCATTCAGGGATGCAAGTTCGATGAGAATCACAGAATCGATTCTCGCAGTGATTCTAGTAGCATCCAGATATGAGAATCAATTTCTCCCATTGAATCATGTACTAAGTGCTGTCATATCAAGTACATTTGGTTCTTGCAACACCACTGTAAATCCCCCGAAATCTTTCCTTATAAATATAAGTATGTGTCAAATACTAGTATATCGATCTTATAAAAACTTTCAAACAAACACAGAAGGCAAACTTTATGAAAAGTATAAGGTCCAAGGAATTTTGAATTCAAGAATAGGTAAAATAAATAGACAAACAGGTACAGTGCTGGACAAGGGTCAGTTTCAACAACAACAATAAACAACAACACAACAAAAGCTAACAAAGAATTATAACTAACAAACCTCTTGGAACACGAACGATTCTAATCATTAAATGAGGGGAAATTCATCAGCTTGGCTCAATGGCTTTGTTTAAAGCGATTTATTGTATAAATCTATCGGCAGAAAAAAAAAAAAGAAGGTTCATATATAATGAAATATCCCTAAATAAACGTATACCAGATGGTCTCATGGCCATTGGAGATTCCTTGCGAAAAATCCAGATTTATTCTGCCCATATACACAACTGTACAAACGACATGGAAGCTACCCATTTTAAGTTCCGTGGTTGTATATTTACAACGCCACAGCAATACCGAAACAGAGCCCGCGAAAATATCCCCTACGCGCATATATCACGTGCAGGTTTGCCACAAGCCGCAGCCTTTTTGAACTTCGTGATCACACAAAGGATAGGAGCGAAGTTCGTTATAAATATTTTATTGCAGAAAACTCACTTTTTAAAACTCAGTGATATGAGAAAAATGTTAGAGAGGGGTGTTTAGATATATTTTGTGATTAACAAGGTTTTAGTTAGCCTAAACACTAACAACACAATCCTGAAACTTGACAATTTGAAAAGTGTTCGCGTACTATTAGTTTTTATGGCAGTCGCACTGTAACCACTGATCCATAATCATGGATTGGCTACACAACAGTAATTTTATATTAGATGATGGGAGCACCCGGGCGGGCCTTCTTGTCTCACACACTACCATTCAGATACACCTGTTTCACAGAAGTTTATCCCGGGTGCCACCGTGTTTAGAGACATGCCATCCCATACGCGCAAATATAATGAGCTCACCTGATTTGTCTTGATTCTGTAGTCTGTTATGGTCCTTATCCCATGTCAATGGGAACAAATTTGTATATACTGACCGGCTCTTAAACCACCTGCTTGTGCTTTTTTGATGACCCACATGCCCATCAGTGCTTCAATTCCGAATCCCAGGTGTCCAATCCATTGTATAGAGATCATGTTCGAAACCCCCTAATGCGCGGGTTGCACAGCAATCTACGTCTTTTCAATGTACGAGTAGCGCTTCTTGTATGATGTAGATTTCCTAATTTTAATTTAAAAACTATATTTCTTAAGAATCCCAGGCTCATTTTATAAAATTAGGCACAAATGTATGCCATTTTTGATAAGTTTATATATTTTAAAGGAAACGCTTAAATAAAGCTGTGTTTTTATTCCAATGTTAAAATACACGCGATCGTCTTTCATACAGGCCAGAACTTATTAACCACCGATCATCTTTCAATTGGGGTGAAAGACTAAACATGGCCTGTGGCAAACGATAGCGAAATAATAAACGTGGCGGCGTCCTAAATTGTCTACTGCTTCGAAAGTTAAGCGTGAAATGATGTTTTCTTTCTTTTTCTTCGAAGGAATACTCCAATTACCATGCAAACCATCTGGACGTCATATTTTAGAAATAGTTCATTATCTATGTGCCGATAGATTTTAATACCAAAATTCCTTTAAAGACCCACATGAAAATAATAATCATTATTCCATCAACAAACTCCTCCAAAGCAAGCACTCCTCGTCCAATGAATATATCTAATAAAAAAATAGCATATGTCATATGTCCTGTGCACACCCTTCAAAGTTTAGGCAATCAGCCAAATTATTAAATTTCCTTTCCATTTCCCCGATACCTTATTAGTCATGTGGTATCCGTCAATTGAAACAAAACCTACAGGAAGGATGAACATAATATCCACTGACTTGGACAACATTTCATTCGAAAAGCACAATTTGTCTAATTACATTAATATTATTTTACTGTAGAATGATTTATTAGATTTATTAATTCGATTGATATTAATACGCAAGTACTGGAAAGAGTCACTATATCCGAAATCATAGTGCAATAAATTGATTACTATTAGGCAAACAACATATATTTTTCAATGCAGTAATTTCCACTAGCAACAGAGCAGTGGCATAACTACAGTTGCGTATCGATGCAATCGAGCCAAGGGGGCAAAATTCCCAAGTCTTAAAAGTGCAAATCCAAGAATGTGCAGAAGAAAGGGTTCCCTTTGCACGCTAAGTGCAGACCCTTGCAAATGTTCCCTTTCAGAACATTTTGCTCTGCAAAAAGTGGTTCACTTTCTAATGGTTGGGTATAATCAACAGTTTTAAAAAGTGAATTATTTTGTTTTTGTTTTTGTTTGAATGAATCATGTAAGTGGCCCAGGGTGGGTCACCCCTTTTTGGTGTGAAGCATGGAACCCTTACAATGTTCATTTTCTAAAACACATTTTTTCATACCAATTTGATAGAAACAATTTGAAATTGGTAAGGGGTTTCACTTTATAATTTATGAACAACCATTTTACAAAGCAAAATCGTAATTGCTTTTATTATCATCTGGTGTGACTGCCCATGGTGCTGCATCAGCCATGTGGGTATGGGTCCTAAAATTTGACCTAATGCAAAAGGATTTTGGCTACTTGTTTATACAATTAACTATTCATAGAAGTGAAAGATTGCATAATTTGTCATTTTTCTGCCTTGTAATCCACCAAAAGATTGATAATTTCTGAATGTATACAATCAGTCTTTGACAGTGGTGTGAAATAAAATACATGCTGTGTTTGCCTTGATTTGCTGTATAATTTTTTTGCAAATAAGATGATGCAGTCTGCTGCTCAGATGGAATTCCAGGTACACTTTGAGTAATTTATTCCTTTAAACAAATTTGAAAAGAAAATTATGATAATAATGATGGTAATAATGGCTATTAGCAGTAGATACTTTGTTCATATGGGAAAAAATAACTTTTTTTTTGTGAAATTCCATTATACATCTCTTGACACAAATTACGCATTGTGTCTGTTGTAATAGTGTTGCACTAATCCTTATCAATGCACAGTTTTAAGAGTCTTCCTCTTTGGTCAGTATTGAACGAAATATAGTCATTATTTACAACATTGACTAAGTCTCACATGATACAGTTCTAAATGTACAGCTTGCATTTATGAAATGAACATTAGCAACAGTACCAGGATTCTATTTTGTTACTGTTTCCCCCCCCCCCCCCCGATGTTTCGCCCCTCCTATGATTTTACCCTGGCCCCGCCCCTGCTTTGCAATACTACATCACACTGTGAGAAAGCCCTGCCTGCCCTCCAGTACAAATACCAAAACATAAAAGGCCACCTGTATTATGCCACAGGATTTCGCAGGTGGCTGTATATAGTATTGGAATGCAAATATCTTGCCCTGCAAACACAGTGTCCATTACAAAGTGTCGCCACATGTCTGAAAACATGACCTAAGACAATTATTTTTTAGATATGACCTTACACTCAGAGTGGCTTAACTATACATTTGTATTTTTATTTTGTGAGACACGATGGGGCAATGTCTTTATTTTCAATATTTCATTTGGAAGACATCAGGGTGCAAGGGTCCTAAGCAAACACACATACAGAATTATGTTATTTAATCAACTTGAACATGAATCAAGTGGAATGACACAATAAAATACACAAATCTAAACACAAAATTGTCCATGGTAGCCTGCATAATATTTACTTCATATGACTTCATATTTCTAATGACATCACCACTATTATCTGGTCTTGATCAACAGTTATGGCATTACACTGGCTATTAGCCAGATGTCAATACACTTTTTTTTGAAAGAACACAGCCAAAAACTATCAATATTATGGTAAGCTTCAGATATCCTTGATTGAATCCCAGTAATCACTGTTAAATAATCTAAATGCTTCAGTCAGTATTTCATTAATTCATTATCGTATCCACTACTTTCCAGCATACACTTCATATTTTTGGGTTAGACTACTGGTATTTTATGCTCTATTGAAAACACACAAAAATTGTGCAGTTTAAAATGAGCTCTACTAGCCTAGCTCCACATTGGAAGGGCATTATACCATCACAATCCACCGAGAGCATCTTTGCCTATATAGGCACAAGCTGGTTTGATGCTCGAGTACAACTAGTGTTAGAGAATGTGTCTCATAAAAATAAAAAGAATCGCCTGTATTTTTAATAGCCATGAGCAGTTCGGGCCGACTGCCGGATCCGGCAATGTTGCCGCAGACGGCAGTATATTGCCAGTTCAGGCAACATAAAAACAAGCATCCCTGCAGAATTCGGAAACCTTAAACGATTCTATTGGACATTTTCACCTTGGGGTTGTGTTAAAATTGGACAATTCAAATTTGTCACTTTTTTACTTTTTATTGAAATTTTAGGTTAAAATCATTTTATATCACAATTTTTTTTTTATTCGTAGTTAAACATTACTTGACGAAATACTTTGTTTACAATAACTTTCTATATCTAAAAATCCCATTATTAAATTAACTTACCAACTTTAAATTTACCGTGCTTGCAATGCATTGTGGGAACAACACTGCTGGTTCCGGCAACACATTGCCGGTACAGCAACATTGCCGTATCCGGCAGTCGGTCCAAACTGATGAGAGTATCCGACTCTCTCACACTCTGCGCATTGCTGTTGTTGTTGTTACGCAAGCAGCCATGCGTTGTCAGTGTTGCTGCGCAAGCGAATGCACATAAAAATCGTTGCATCACATTCCTAAATCAGTATTGCGTATTTTCCCAAGTTTCCATTGTCAGCTGTTTTTTCTGCAATAATTTTGCAAAAACCAATTGATGAAAAAACTTATACCATCTTGCAGTTATTGTCCATTTTCCCTATTCACTGTGCACACAGTGCATTCATAGGCCTATGACCTGTCACGCGTACTCTGTGCTTAACGTATAGGACATGAGAAAACTCACGTCGTTGCGAGAAAAGGGCTCAAGGGATTTTCTTGGTAGAAGCTCTAATTATAGAATATATTATCATCAATAACATATGTGAATTTTATTATGATAGAACATTCAGAAAAATCCGAAAATGGTTAATTGATAAAGAGTGGTAATTTGGAATGATATAATGCTAACTCTATGGCAAAAAATCACTAGTGATTGCTGGGCAGATTCAAGAGGGCGCCATGGACAAACGGTTAGACCTATGCTCTTCGTAGAAGCTGACAACCAAGATAATCTTATTTTCTATAAGATGGTGTAATTTGGTTGACATACGGTGCTGAAAAAGATCCGAAACGACCATTTCTAACAAGGCTTCCAACATGCGTAAAAACAGGCCTACTCGCTAATGTTCATGCACACAGTGTGTGGGTAATCGCTCATCCATAGCATGTCATTGATCAGTGATTGGATGGTGCCCTGTGAAGTGGGAATCATTTACATACGATCAAACTTTATGAATGGATTCATGTCACAATGATTTGGTTGGGTGGGCAAAAGGACGAGGCACGTTTACAGTGGACACTAACTGCACTATGACCACTAAAAAGATTCCTACATTTGCTTTAGAAAAGAGAAATTTAAGCCGGAGCCACAGCGTGTAGCATCACAAAACTGTTGTTGTTTTTACCCATTAATTGCAGCAAACACAAATACTGGCAATGCTTCATAAAAATGCATAAGGACTTAAAGTGTGTATGCTCAATATAATACTTTTAGCAATCTGGTTATGCTGTTTTGGGAAAATTTGCCTTTGTAGGTTATAAATGGAACATCTTTGGTATGTATGTCTTCACATTTGGCACTCTCTAATTTTTGATCGGCAATGAAAGCAACAGATAAAGAAAATTGTGTGACCAGGTTAAGATCAATTTTTTTTTTTTTTTTTTTTTCATTGCTGTTGTTGTTGTTACGCAAGCAGCCATGCGTTGTCAGTGTTGCTGCGCAAGCGAATGCACATAAAAATCGGTGCATCACATGTCATAAATCAGTATTGCATTTTCCCAAAGTTCCATTGTCAGCTGTTTTTTCTGCAATAATTTTGCAAAAACCAATTGATGAAAAAACTATACCACTAAAAAGATTCCTACATTTGCTTTAGAAAAGAGAAATTTAAGCCGGAGCCACAGCGTGTAGCATCACAAAACTGTTGTTGTTTTTACCCATTAATTGCAGCAAACACAAATACTGGCAATGCTTCATAAAAATGCATAAGGACTTAAAGTGTGTATGCTCAATATAATACTTTTAGCAATCTGGTTATGCTGTTTTGGGAAAATTTGCCTTTGTAGGTTATAAATGGAACATCTTTGGTATGTATGTCTTCACATTTGGCACTCTCTAATTTTTGATCGGCAATGAAAGCAACAGATAAAGAAAATTGTGTGACCAGGTTAAGATCAATGATGTAATAAAATCTAGACTGCTGATGGCGCCATTTTGATGGTCAATTTGCTGGGGGGAAATAGATGGCTTTCCACTGTCATTCATGAAATTAACAATTTAGTATATTTCCCACAAATATTTATCTCCCCATGCCAAAATAGCACTCATAGCATGGATATAAGGTAGTTACATATATGGGCATTAGAACGAATAATCATGTTTTACAAATATTGTTGTAAAATGGGTTTATTCATGAAGATGAAGAATTGCAAAAAATGCAGTAAAGAATGCCTTTTCACATAAAGTTAATCCCACAGAAATGTAGAAAATATCAAAGGAACAAAAAAACCTTCAAAGCACTTATGTTGATATTAACAGCAAAAGGTGCAATTTTTGATTGCAACTATCTATGCTCTAAATTGTCGCCTGTGAGACGATTTACCGCCATCTTAACTTTTACAGTAGCAGATTTTGTATTGACCTTTGAACACATATTGTCTCCTTTCATTCAAGTCTTGCATTAGCTATAGCTAATGTGAACTTTGCCATGATAAATGTATTAAATTAATTGTTTGTAAACAACATACACACAACTACATCCCCCAATGGTGCTGTCCAAATTTGGTTGCTGGTTCCTTTTCAAGCTATGAAGACGGATGTAGTTGGGGATCTCAGATGCACAGGCTTGGATTAGCTACCATCAATATCTCAGATTTGAAGGGTTAATTTGACAACATGAAAAATACATTCAGATGAATCCACACAAGCCAGACTTAGGTCAGTGGTTTTGAGAGATGGCTTCAAAAGCCACTGGACAGTGAAAACTCCTGTACATGGTTTCCTCGTTCAATTACCAGTGCGCACGTGCAGTTTCCAATTACAGTATGCCGGTCCCTCAGAGCCAAGTACCAACTTCCAACAGATGCACTATTTTTTTAAAGAATGAAGTTTACCAGTCTTTATGAACCCAGAATGTCATAGGTAAAGTGACCCAATTGTGACCGATTTTTCAATGTGTTTTCTCCCCACATTGAGGCATATCACCTAAAACATCTGATTACAACATTTTGTTAAAATGGTCCAGTTGTTTGGACAGTAGAAGGAAAAAAAGTGTACTACATGGCCCGTAGGAACCGTGGTGGTGGTTGAACTAAAGGCTGACTCAGAGATTTCGAAACATATATTTTCTGTGTAATAATTAGACATAGTCGACTAGAACTAAAGGTAGCCACCCAAAATGCCCAATTCCAAAGTTTGAGATGAATTGGATTTTTTGTTTTGATGTAGTAAATATTTACGTATAGTATAGAGTCCCATAGGATATTGTGTATAACAAAAATTCCGGATCTGGAATTTTAAAATAATACTTTGATTTCCATATGAAGGACATCGATTTGAGCTTAGCTATTTCACACAGTGATTAGTATGTGGACAAGCTTTATTTGTATGCAAAAAACATGATTTGTCAGAAAATTGAGGGCGCCATTGTCATGAGGGAAATCGTGAGTCAGCCTTTAATATAGTCGACGACTATTGGAGACGTTTTTGTTCATAGCATAAAAGGACGTAATGAGAAGAAAGTTCTCTTCTGATACCAAAATTTAAATTTGAATGCAGTAAAGTGGAGGGGACAAGATTGTCGATTGGTCACCCATATTTAGGTAAAATTGATGTTCTTCTTTGTTATCAAAATATGTTAGCAATGAATTGAAAACCTTGGTAGTTCCTAAGATTTAACATTTTCTGTGAATTATGAAAACAAAAATTGGAAATAGGTATTGAAAAACCCCCCAAATACAGTTGTAAATTTGATGAATTGGTTTTTTTTTTACAAGGACACGACAGTTTTTTATATAAAGTGTGAGGACGCATTCACACAAGCATTGCAAAATGTGTATGTTAGAATTTTTAAATGAGCAAATGTAGTAATGATGTTTGTTGTATATTGCTTATGTTGTTATCCAATATGGATTTAGATCATGTAACATCATGTCAAAATTACAAACTTTGCATACTCAATGATCATTATTACACAAACAATGCATTTCTGCTAATTGTGTTCATAGCATAAATTTCCAGGGCACTCCGGAATGCCAACAAAATATTGTTTGCTCTAACGGGCCATAGTCCGATCACTATTAGCCTCAGCCCCAGAACCCAGACTTTACTGGAGTGTTCAAAATGTTGGTTGGTCAGAAGAAAGCTACCATTTTTCTTATTCACCCAGTGGAATATAAGGGCTCCAATACTCGAAATGATTTTTGGGTTTGGAGAAAGTTATGAGCTCTCAGCATCAAACCGGATTGAAAAATGGTGCGAAACTTTAACATGTGGGGGGTTTTGGAGGTGAAGAACCATCTCTCAAGATGAAAACTTCACATACTTAAAAATCAGCCAATTCCTTTTATTATGGCGATGTGGTCCCAGTGGATTGAGCACTCACCCCGCACTCTAAAGGTCGTGGGTTTTCGAGTCCCACTGTGGCCATTGTGTTGCACCCTTGAGTAAGGCATGCAACCTCAATTACTCCTCTCCAACCAAGTGTATAAATGGATACCAGACGTCAATGTGGAAGGTAACAGACTCGCTGTGCGAGAGACATTACAAAACATTGAGGCATCTTCCGTGCCAAGTGTGATAGCATGCAAGAAGCATATTTTCGGGTATGGGATTTTGTACACACTAGTGCTATTCCTCACCTCATAATTTTGCCGTGACAATAAATCTCACAAGAATAAACAATCTATGTTAAAGCCTGATTCCTTAGCTTTCTTACATTCCAAATTCCATTTAGTAACACTCACTTTTACATAGGTAACGTGGCCAGTAATTTTAACATGTATCCTAATCTAAAGCAATGGCTATATCCATTGACAATTTTTTCTAGTTTCAGTCCTTTATATTGTCGTTGAGGAATTCCGTTCATAAATAATTAATCTAGACAGATGGATTTCTTAGATTCTTAGCTTTCGCATGATACCACCTAATTTGTCCAAAACTTTCCAATACCCTAGTTACCTTTGCTCCAAACCACCGTACGTATAGATTGTAGCATACAATGCATGTCCCGGGCATGGTAGTAATAGTTTGTAATGTAGATCTCAGATGATCGAGGGTGCTCTAAGGGTAAAAGCTATCATGAGACTTGTTTTGAAGTGTAAGATAGCGTAAAAAAACACTCAAATTTGTGTTACCCCCAATAAAAAGAGAGCTTACCTCTCAGAATTCAAAAAGAAACCACAAAAGCGAACACAGGCAAAGCTTAATTAAGGCATTTTTGAAAAGTTCAATATCATACTTCTTGATATGAGTTTACTGGTCAAAATGAAATTCATTTTTTTGTGCAGATAAAATTTTGAGAAAAGACCCTTTAAAGATGTATGTTTTTGCTCGCTTAAGAGGGCCCTTTTTTCGTGCTTAGGGCCCCTATTTTGACCATTTAAGCCCAAGTTTTTCTCTCATCAGTCAAACCCGAGAATTGCACACTGGCTTTACTAATCAGAAAAAACGTTGTCGTAACAGCCCTGGGAATATCCACCAGTCCTTCAACACGCATGCACTCCGCCACTGACGCTTTGACCAACACCGTGCTTATAAGTTTCGAGTGAGGATGGCGCACATAACCCAGGCTAATTCTTTTAAAATAAGCCAAATTGTACCTTCCGGTTCATATTTTTAGGAACTCCTGACCTTTCACCACTCCCGGTATATTTCAGGAAAATTGCATTTTAGTAATTTAAAAAAATAGTTCTAAGATTGTTGTTTTGATATTTAAAAATACAAACATGTTTACTCAGTTGGAATAATTTAAAATGGGCATATTCTTCTTATTGACGATATTGCTCGAATAGTTCTAAAACATAATTTTAAAATCTTAATCTTAATTTTTCAAAGGTCAGGAGTCCTAAAAACCTTCCCACAATGGATGCCGATTTCGATTATAGTTTCCGGTTAAATGTGGGATACCTATCACTCAAAGTAATATTCATCCACGCTGTTCTTTATATTATAATGTCATATATCGCTTATCGTTTTGATTGACGAATAAATTTGGCGTCAAATGGAGCTGATAGTGTGGTTAGTTTTATGAATATATGTGTAAACTTGAGACACAAAGTGATTTTGATGGAAATATGGCTGTCGATGCACGCCTCGTAATGCGCTCTCACAATATTGATGAAATACGGAACATCAATTGTTCGACTAACCATCTTTATGACTAAATTCGCCTTGGCGATATCATCAGCAGTTTGAAAGCGCTCTGTAGCACAATTTTGGCAGACGGATTTTTAAAGACGGCCAGAAGAACGCCAAGAGCATAGGTCAAAGTAAAGTGTGTTTTTGGAAGCTTTCGGAAGTACTGTGCTTCGGCAATATGCCATGATGCAAAATTCGTTCGGCTATTTGGCTTTTCTTTTATTATTGACGATTGTGTGCAAAAGACCCTTGGTTTTCTGATTTAGATTAATGATGCCCGAAAGGCAAGCAAGGTTCAATTCATCTCAATTGCACGCTGATTGTTGCATTCATACCAGTGAACCTGTGTCCTCGAACATGGCCGGTATGTTGTTAAGCTATTGATCAAACAATCGCAGCTAAGTAACCAAATATCTTTTTATTGCAAATTGGACACATGGGCTTAGGCAATAAGAGTGAACATTTCGCATTTCCGTTATATGGCATCTGTAATTCTAACATACACGTACTCTTGAGCCCACCTCTGACCCAAACCCTAAATGCGTCACATCATAGCCGCACTTATTCTTACCCTAAGTTTACCCAAACTCTTACCCTGACCCTCAATCTTTAACCCTAACTAATCCTACATCTAATTCTTTAAACTCTTAACCCTAACCTTTATTCTAGCGCAGCATTCACGTTGTGCGAGTGCGCTCGAGATCGCCGAGAACACGAGTGGTGCGTGTGAACACGATTGGTGCGTGTGTGTGTGTTGGTATGCACTTACGGTGTGTGTGGTGTAGAGTGTGAATGCGCTGCCCTCAATCTAGGAACTTGGTCCCACACCGACTGGGTTTAAAGGTGTGGATTTTAGTGTTCGTGCGATTGGTGTATGTTTGTGTGTGTTTTTCACGTGCGCGTGGTTGTGTGTGCGTTTGTGCGTGTTGTGATTGTAAGTGTGGTGGGGAGTGCATGTGTTTATGTCTGTAGGTGGGGTGTGCAGATTGTGCGTGGTGATTGTGAGTGTGTGGGGAGTGTATGTTTTTTATTCTGTTTGTGTGTACGTGTTTTTGTGTGGTTGCGTTTGTTGAGTGTGTGTGTTTGTAGGTGCGTGTGTTAGATTGTATGGTGCGTGCTGTGCACTGTGGTTGTCTGCTTGCATGTAGGGTTGTATGTTTTTGTGTGTGCGCGTGTAAAGATGGCTTGCATGTGCGTGCGCATGCGGTTGACTACGTGCACGTTGTGCGGTCTGAATGTAGTAGTGTTTGTGCCGTGATGATTTGTGTTTATGTCTGTGTGCGTGTGTGATTGTGTCGTGTGTGTAAGTTTTTCGATCTGTAGTGCATGTGTGAGTTGCTTGTATGCTGCGTGCTGGGTACTTGTGGGTGTCTCGCATTCCTCCGTGCACGTGCGTCTGTATGTGCGTGTTTGTGGTGTGTTTGTGTTGCGTGTGCGATTATAAGGTTTTTATATGTCTGTAGGTGCGTGGTGTGAATCATGTCTGGTGGGTGCGCGCGGCTTTGTATGGGCGTGTTTGTGGTGGGTTTGTATGGTTTGCGTGTGTTATCTTGTTATGTCTAGGTGCGTTTTTTGTGTTCGCCTTTCTGTTCGGGTGGGTTGGTCATCCTTTGTTTTCCGAGTTATTCCTTTTCCGTATTTCCTTCTTTCCCTTTTTTTTTTATCTTGTTTTTCCTTTTTTAGTTTTTATTTTTTTTGTCGTTTTGTGAATTGTTTTTGTCCTTCATGCGTATGTGATTGGTGTGCGTTGGTGTGAAGTTCAGGTCTGTAGGTGCGTGTGTGAGATTCTGTGCAAGGTGCGTGCTGTGCACGTGTGGGTGTCTCCCTGCACGTGGCCTTTGTTTATGTATGGTGCGTGTTTTTGCTGTGCGTTTGTGGTGTGCGCGTACGGTGCCGATTATAAGTGTGGTTAATGTCTGTAGTTGGTGAGGTGCGATGGATAAGTAATGAATTCAATGTATGTGTGGTGCGCGTGATGTGGCTTTGTTATGTGTTTCTGTGGTGTGGTGGGTTGTATGTGCGTGTTTGTGTGTGCGTGTTGTGCGGTTTTATGTCTGTAGGTGCTGTGTTAGTTGCATGTTGCGTGCGCATGTGGTTGACTGGCTGCACGGGTGTTTGTGAATGTGGGTGTGTGTTTGTGCTGTGGGATGATTGTTTTTTGTCTGTATGTCCGTATGTATTGTGTGCGTTGTGGTGTTCATGTCTGTAGGTTCGTGTGTGAGATTTCTTGTATGTGCCGTGTGTGCGTGTGGGTGTCTCCGTTCACGTACGTTTGTATGTGCGTGTTTCTTGTGTTTGTGCGCGTGCGATAAGTGTGTTTATGTCTGTAGGTGCTTGTGTGAATTCATGTGGGTGCTCCTGTGGCTTTTATGTGCTGTTTGTGTGTGGGTTTTTGTCTGTTGCGTGTTGTGTGTTCGTGTGTTCGTTTGTGTCCTGTATGTGCGTGTGTGATTGTGTTTATGTCTGTAGGCGCGTGTGTGAATTGTTTATGTCTGTAGGTTGCTGTGTGATTGTGGTGTGTTCATTTCATGTAGGTGAGTGAGGTTCGTTTGTGTGAATTGCTTTGTATGACCGTGTGGCTTTACACGTTTCTGTCATCTCCCCGTTCCCATTAGCTTTTTTTAAGGATAGTGGCCTTGTTTCTGTGTTTGCGTGTGCGTGCGTGCGAGTGCGATTATAAGTGTGTTTATGTCTGTAGGTGCGTTGTGTGAATTCATGTCCTGTAGGTGTCTGTTGAATTTTATGTGCTCTGCTTGGTTGTCTCATGCATGTTGGGTTTGTAATGTCATGTTTAAGTGTTTTGTGTGTTTGCGTTTATGTCCCTGTGGGTGCGTGTGTGAGATGGCTTTGCATGTGCCGTGCCTGTGCCTGCGGCACGTGGATCTTGTGGTGCGCATGTGTGAAGTGTGGGTGTGTTTGGTGCGTTTGTGATTGTGTTCAGTCTGTAGGTGCGTGGCGTGAGATTGCTTGTATGTGCCTGTGTAGTGTGGATGTCTGCATTCATGTTGGGTTTGTATGTACGGGTTTTTGTGTTTTTATGTGCAGTGTGTTTATGTCTGTAGGTGTATTTGTGTGTAAGATTGTGCTGGTAATGTGCGTGTTGTGCACGTGTGGTTTTCTGCGTGAACGTGTTTGTGTGTGTGTTTGCATGTATGTGCCTTTTTATGTGCGTGTGTATTGTGCGTGTGTGGTGCGAGTGCGCGCTCGTGCGCGCCACAGTGGAGCGTGTGAATGATGAGCTGACCTCAATCTGAAAACGTGTCCCACACTGACTGGGGATTTTACATGTGCGTGTTTGTATATTCTGTATGTGTGCGACTGATTGTGTGTGCTTGTTGTGTATGTTTTACTCGCGTGTGTGAGTGTGCATGTGTGTGTGTGCGTAGATTTATGTCTCATGTTCACGTTTGTTATGTGCGTACGTTTGTATGTGCGTCTAGTGTTGTGCGTCTGTAATGTGTGTGGTGTGTGTTTGTGTGTGTGTTGTGTGTGTGCCGTCATGAGCTGGCCTGAATCTATTGTCCCACACCGACTGAGATATTTAGGAAATGTGTCCTACAAGTGACTGGAATATACACCTACATTCATGATCAGTTAGCCCCTGAATTTCAAACCTCAAAAACACGCCACACACTCCACTTTATCCAGTTGCTCATGGTCGTTATCCTTCATTAACAAACATTGCAGAACATCTTCCGTGCAAGTGTGAGATAGCAGCAAGAAAGCATCATTTTTCGGGTATAGGGTTTTTGTACACACTAGTGATTTCCTCAGTTCATAATTTTGCCGTGACATTAAACCGCACATATAAACAAGCTTATGTTAAAGCCTATTCCTTAGTCTTTCCAACATGCCAAATTCCATTTCAGTAACACGTCCACTTTTACGTTAGTACCTATCCAGTATTTTTTAACAGTAATCCCTAATCTAAAAGCAATGGTGATATCCATTGACAGATATTTATCAATCTAGTTTCAGTCCTTTATATTGTCGTTGAGGAATTCCGTTCATAAATATAATCTAGACAGATGGATTTCTTAGATTCTTAGCTTTCGATATGATACCTAATTTGTCCCAAAACATTTCTCAAAACCCATATGTAACGTTTGCTTCCAAACCCCCGTACGTTATAGATTTGTAAGCATAATGCATGTCCCGCGGGCACGGTATTAAATAGTTTGTATGAGTGGGCGAACCCCTACAGCAAAAATATACAGAGGAGTCTGGCCCAACTCTAAGGAAAGAGAATGGGCACTCTGTGCATGAGCTTGCTCGGTATGACGCTTTATTACCTTTATCCCTTTTAATCATTGATTGTTTTAATTTTTTTTTCATTAAGAGAAATAAAAAGAATGACTGGTGAAATCATCATAAGCACAAAATAGCTGTGTGTGGCATGCTTACAACAGGATTAACTACTTTAACCTTTCAACCCTGAAATTCAGTGCAGACCACTTTTCTATCTACAGCTTGAATAGGTTAAGTTTTCACTGTGCACTTACATTATTTGGTTTATAATGTAATACATGGTGCTACCAGCTCTACCAGCAATGCTACCACCACCAATTTAAAGATTTAACTAGCAATGTAATTAACCAAAAATTAGACATTTATACACAGCCTTACGTGCAAGAATTCACACACCTACTTGCTTGTTAAAAAACCCTAATTTAGAGATGATTATTTCCTCTAATATCCGCTAATGACATGCTGGATGGAGGGAAATGAAAAACCACAAAGCTGGTAGGTGAGTTTTTAAAATAATCAAGAGAATTTTCACACTGCTGACCTACATTAAACTATTAAACACCATGCTCAGTTGTTTGAAAGCCAGCCTCATTTATTATGACAAAAACCAGAATAAAACAAAAAATATCAACAGCAAAACACTTTTGACAACTAATTTGAATTATTTATTCCACTAACTTCATCCTCTGTAAATTTTACGAAAATTCATCTTGGGCAAATATGAATTTTTCCTAAAGTCTAGTTTAACACGTCTCTCTATGGGGAATGGGTATATAGAAAGTGCTATAACATACAAATCACCTTTGTACACTGCAAAAACTAGGTTGACCAGAGTTCTAGGAGGACCACACCAAGAGGGTGTCAAAATTCAACACCTTTGGTATTATTTTAACACCTACACAATAGGGTGTTGAAAAAACACCAAAGGTGTTGAATTTTGACACCCTCTTGGTGTGGTCCTCCTAAAACAACGGTGGTGTTAATTTTAACACCCTAGTTTTTGACGTGTAGGCCAATGTGCCAAGATTCCCACAATGGATTTTGCAGAGGCATTAGCTCTTGCACGTCCCTCTTGCACGTCCCTACTTATAAACAGCTGTCAAAATTTGTCGCTAATACTTAAAATTGCTCTAAAAAAGACGTTTTGCATGGGGTCAAACAGCTGTGCATTTGAAGAATGATGCAATTTATTCTTCCCTTTAAGAAGGCCAAGAAAAGAAAAAAGTTGTTTTTTGATTGGGGTTTGAACCCAGAACCTCACAATTTAAGATTGGCGCTCTACCACTAAGCTAACAAGGAAGTTAATACTGCAGTATTGAAGTGAAAGACAATCTAATAAGCCCAAGGTTCCAATTCATATTGTCCCATTTCTCTGGCGACAAGCATAGAAGAGAAATAACAGTTTAATTCCAGTGAATTAAATACACAGACAACACAATTAATTTTTACTAGTTCTTAAGGTCAATGGTTTGGACCAGAAAGTATTTCCCCTAAAGAAAGGAAAGACTAAAGAATGACATATTTTGACTCATGGCATCTTATTCCAAATCCTCACGCCACAAATAATGTAGTCTACTCAGTAACATATTTCCCCCTTGATTATTCCAAGACAAACTGTTTTTCATCACTGATGTAACAGAAAAAGAATCACTGATTAATCCATGTTATAAAATTGTGCAGAGAGCAAATTGTATTTTACTCACCTTTTTGGCTGGAAGTCAATAACCAATTACCAACATCCACCTCCTTTAATCATATATACTTATACCCGACTCAAATAAACTTTGAATATCTCGGCAACAGAAGCAGATATGATGCCAAATAAACACCTAAAGTTGTATATTCGCAATAACTTCATATGAAAATCAATATTTTGTTATCCAATGGACTTTGCTCATTTTGCATCTAAGCTCTTCATAAACACTTTTTTAAAAAATCCCAACTTGGAGTTTATGACATATCATGGCCAGAGTAGTGTGACCAAACATTTCAAAATTTTAAAATCCATTTTCCTAATCATTTGCTTCTCATTTGGGGGGAAAATGGGTGAGCAGGGTTATGATGGGGGACTTGTCAACTGCCTCCCTCTGGCGAAGCTAGACGGTAGTGACCAAGAAATCCCAAATTTAGACATTGTCATTAGTTTAACACGTAAAAGTGAAATCTTAACGAAAAATCCTGCTTTTTTATATTTTATAAAGCAATAATTATTTTCTTATTCCAAATCCAAAGGATCTGAAGAATCAACACCACTGTAGGGGTTATTTCTATTTTTTTTGTACGAATAACGAAATAAGGACGAGGTCACATTTGGGTCACAGGGAAACCCATGACTAACTCACAACAAACTGCCTAAAATAGTCAGTGGTTTGTATCCGTATTGATGTTACAATTTATCTTTATTCATTTTGGTGAGTTTCTATATTGAAAGAAGCTTGGCCAATGCCATCACCTGATCCACATTCTATTGAATGCAAATGGGATGGTTTTAAATCTTTTAGGAAGCAATACTGTCACTACACTTGCACTTGCGGATTTAATGGGGGCACACCTGGCGCCCCTTTTTGCAGAGCACAGGGCGCCCTGAAAATCTATAAAAATGCCCTTTTTACGCACAGGGTGCCCTGTAGATCTCGAAGAATGATGGTAGAGGGCGTGTAGATATAGAATAATGACTTTGTGTGGGTGCCCAGGTCAATGTAGTATGTTGCCCTCCCCTTCAGAATTTGGAACCGACTGCAAAAAAATATATGGGTCTACCCGGAAAGCGCAGCGAGCCGGAAAATTTGGCACCCCCTGTATTGAG